>JAOUQY010000042.1:7185173-7196245 GCA_028566355.1 Doras micropoeus | reverse complement strand
TGTGAGCTGCTACAGGAAGCCAGTGAAGGGAGCGCAGCAGTGGTGTGACATGGCTGAACTTGGGAAGGTTGAATACAGTCGAGCTGCAGCATTCTGGATCAGTTGCAGGGGCCTGATGGCATGCATGGGAAGACCAGCTAGGAGGGAGCTGCAGTAGTCGAGTCTTGACTACTTATAGCTAATAACACATTATACTTATTCCATTTCATGGTCTCAAATGTCTCAAAAGTTCACAGAGCCATTTATATTATAAAAAAAATCTACAGTGCATTTTCAAATATGGAGTATTTTGAAAGAATGTTTTATAATTTGTTTCTTGTGGAATTGGAAGATTTTTGAAGGAATAATGGTAGCCTATTGGAATTAGGCAAAAAGTACAACTCAAAAATCAAAATAAGAAGCTGATGAAAAGAGTTGGTGGTGAGTCATGGTGTCTTTAAGCCGGTGATTGACTTTAAACAATGCATTAACGTTCATGTTAGTGTTATAACTATGTTACTAATATGCTCTGAGCTGCACACTCGCACACACAGCTGGGGCTCTGGTTGTCACCCTAACAACAACATCTTTCCACCTCTGTTTTTGTGTTTAAAATATGGTTTCAGTGACTTTGAAGTGAAGATGTTACATCACCCTTCCTCGAAAAATGGCTCAGCCCATAGCTTCTCAACTATCCTATGTCTAATTCTATGCTCTTCACAGATGTTGGGCTCAGGGGCAACCGGCACTCCAACCTGGTGAACGACTGTAACGGGGCGGTGTAGCTCAGTGGTTAAGATGTTGGACTACTGACCAGAAGGTTGTGAGAAAGCAAGCTGCTGTGTGCAAATGAGATAAATGTAAGGATAGGGGCGTCTGCCAAATGCTGTAAATGTAAATTAACTAAATGTAAATGTACTGTATATCTCCATGCTAATGGGTGTTTGCATATGATGTCACGTCACTGCACTGCTGTGGCACAAACTGCAGATGGAGGGCAGGAAGTGATCCACATAGGAAGCTATCACAAGCTCTCAGAATGCTGCTGGTTTATATCTTTATATCTGGTTTGCAGTTGCTCAAATCAATCAAACTGAGAAACCATGAGGAGCTTTTATCAGTTAGAGTCGGATAATGCTCTTGTGGGCATCATGTGTAATTTGCTGTTTATTTCTTTCTCTCATAATATACAGGGGTGCTGCACGCAGGAGTCAGCCCCACTCCGGCTCCTGATACACACCAGTTAAAGAAAGACTTCCTTTATGAGCCATGAGTCTTGCAGTACTTTTTAAATTAAGGGTAATTGAGTGCGTAGGCCAAATCACTGTACAGGGTTAGAGATCTTGTTTGGGGAAGACTACACTTGCTGTTCACTTTATTAGGAAGATCTCTGCTCATTTAGTGTTTGTCCTCTATTCCTCCTCTGTTCGCTGCCTTTGCGAGGGAGGGAAGTGTGGAAAGGAAAAGAGGTGCCGTGTCTTGAGAAACTGGAAGTACGCAAGATTTTTGAACGCGCTCAAAGATTCCGCAGTATGTAGCGCTTTATGTTAACACTGCGCATGCGCGTCCTTTTTTTCCCCTTTCTTTTCTTTTTTTTTTTGGCGCGTTTTGGCGAAGCCCCGCCCTCCAACTCCATTCTTCACTCGCGCGCTAGGAGTCTCGAGCTGCCCCGAGGACAGTTTCACTTAACACCAGTGTAAAGAGTTTCATCACCTTCCTCACTAAGGATAACTGCACACACTTGAGGCTCAGCAGAAATAACTATGAGAAAACAAAGAGGAAATACAAGAAACTGAAAACGAGATCACTTTCCTGCGCCGTTGGATTAAATGTGATTATGAACTGTATTATAAGGTCCTGCTCAACAGGCAGAGAAGAATTAATCGGAAAGGAAATAACGCAAAAATTAAGCATGATGTATCATTTAATGTTGCGAAACGTAATTTATTTCCTGTGCCATTAAAACATGTGCAAATTTAATGCGATGTTTTATTGGAATCCAGTTTCATCTTTAAATCTTTAATTTCGAGTGTTCGTTGTTCAAAGATGAAACTGAAAGGCTAAAAGTTCGTCTCTTTCTCTGACTTCACGGATCCTGTAAAAGCTGCTGCAGGACCGTTTGGTGCAGCGACCCGAAGGCTCGAGCTCCATCCTGCTGCACCGCGGCTTCCGCTTTATTCACTGATTAATGAGTTAATTATTAACTGCACATTCACACCGTCACGACTTCCACAACCAGAGGACGACTTTGATGAAATAATTAATTTTGTCATTTCGATGTAAGAATGGACATTTTTTCGAGGCGGGTTTCTGGCAGAGCCGCGCGTGGAGGCTGGTCGCTGTCCCGCAGCTGCTGGTGCTGAAATCTGATCAGTAGTTTTAGCGGAAAATCGGTGTTTAGACACCAACCTGCTGGCGAACACCGCGGGCAGTAATGATACCTTTATCTCTCCGACGGGGAGGGGAAGGAGCGTTTTAGTGACCGAAACTCGCTGAATTTCATTTCATTTCTTATTTTGCGCTAAAAGTCTTAACGTTTCGATGTGGTGAGGATTTTAGAAGGATGGAGAGGAGCACCGGTGCTGGCCTGTGCGGTTGTGCGCCCCGGGGTGGAGCTGCTTGCTGTCCCGCGTGTTCGCGGTGCTGAAATGTGCACGATGTCCGCGCGGCAGAGACTCCCGGGCTGCCGCTCGCTGCACATCAACGAGGATAACGGGCGCTTCGTGCTGCTCGCGCTGCTCATCCTCACCTACCTTCTGTGCGGTGCCGCGGTCTTCTCAGCCATCGAGCGCCCGTCGGAGATGCGAGCACGAGCGCGCTGGAATCGCACACTGCACAACTTCAGCGACGCTTTCAACGTCAGCGTGCACGAGCTCAGCTCCTTCCTGCGCGAGTACGAAACCGCGGCGGCCGCCGGAATCCGGGCCGATGCCCTCCGACCGCGATGGGATTTTACAGGCGCGTTTTACTTTGTGGCTACGGTTGTGTCAACTATTGGTGAGTTGCTAAATGTTGCTGTATGAGTTCTGGAGGTAATGAAAAGGCGCAGCTCAACTGCACAGTGTTCCACATTTCCTTCACACAAAGAGGTTTCCTTTTGGCATATATTGTTCATTTAGACGAGCAATATTGTATAAAATAACACTGAATACTATCTGACTTTTTCAATACCTCGTTTTATTAAGCAACCTTCAGTTACCCATGTGTATCAGAGGTGTGTGTTGTGTATGTAGGAGTGTTTAATGTGCATCCCCTAGAACTGCAGCAATAATTCACATAATCTTAATCATCCACAGCCTAGTAGTTCATCTATCAGAACATGGCTGCTCCGGTGACCCTACATATTCACTCTGATAGTCCCTCTGCCTCTTTTCATACATTTCACCTTCTCCACTGGCACTGCAGTGGCAAAGTAAAAGCCCCTTGAAGTGTGCACACTTTCAGGCACGCCAGTGACATGGTATTAGGAAGGATCCCTGCTGGTCGAGTTCAGGACACCGCCTGAGGCTCACAGTCTGCTGCACTGCTGCTGCCAGAAAACAAGTGTGGAAAAAAACATGTGCATGTTTGACAGGTCACTAAAGAGCAAGGATGCCTTCTGGTCATTTTGTGTGTTCATGCAATGTACTGTGTATGCATGGACAAATCACTTTAACCCTTTACTGCAAATTTACAGGTAATTTCTAACAGTATTTTACTGTATTTCTATAAAACAGTAACATCTATAATTTACAGAACAGCTGTAAATATACAGTTTTCTCTTATCAGCCTGCTCCATCTGTAATATCTGTATACACATCATTCTGTGTTGACACAAATTTCAATTTCTAGAAGTCTTTAGGTCTGAAATGCATTTTAGCTTACTTTTATGTCAACCCTTCAGGTGATGTGATGATGTGAACATTTGGACATTTGTTCCTGTACTGCAGCCAATCTTGATTTGTCAGTACAACTTTAATAAACAAAAAACAGAAATAATTATTTGTTTTATTGAGATATGCCAGGATATTTTATTTGATAATAACAGCACTATACTGTAAATGTTGATTACAGTAGATATCTTGTGAAAATACAGTAAGTCACTGGTAAGTCAGCTGTCAATATTTTACTGTAAATTCACAGCAAAAGGTTTTACAGTGTTGGTCCTCTAATATTATCCAGCTGCATCTTCCCTCAAATCTGCAGGATTTCCTAGGAACAACAGCCAACACCTTTTCTTTAAAGCAGATACATACACATATCCTCAGTGTCAGTTTGTATCAAATGTCTGATCTGATCAATTTAACCAAATGCGTATGTTGCAGAAAGGGGAACTGAAATTGGACAGGATGTGATAACATAAGCTTTACATAAGCACATGAAACCACAACAACTGTATTTCTGTGTGAACACTAACTCAGAGAACCATCAAGCTCTTTCCTTCTCAGACAATTTTGAGCAATGCAGAAAAGCCTGGTCAGATGGAACATGGATGTGTTTGTGTTTCCGTGACTGTGCAGAAATCCTGCAGATGCACTTACTGCCTTTAAAAACTCTTGATGTAGCAGGTTATCTCAGTGGAAATACCTGTTAATGTTCATAAAGAACTACATGCATAAATGAAAAATAAATAAGCAACATCAAAATTTACTCACACCTGTGAGTTTTACACTTGTCATGTCCAGCATGGACTAATCCTCTCCAGACCACCAACCTCTTTGTTTATTTCATTGATTTTCTATGCACACTTGTCTTGTGTTTCCCTTCATTAGCTCCCCTTTATAAGTTCTGTGCATTCCCATTTCAGTGGTTTGGCATTTGTTTGTATTGTGGGTGTTACTGAGTCGTTATGTGTTATTGTGTTTTTCCATATAGATTCTTGGTTTGTACCCTTTCTTCTAGTTTTTTACTCTTTTGAACCTTGCCTTGACCCCCTGTGTTTGTTATTATAATGAGCTCCAGTCTTCTGGGAAGGCTTTCCACTCGAGTTTGAGGCATGGCTATGAGGATTTGTGTTTATTCAGCTAAAAGAGCATTAGTGAGGTCCGCTGATGAAATGATTAGACAGATGTTGGGTGATGAGGCCTGCAGGAGACTGGTCTAATGGAGGCCTGCAGGTTTTCTGCAAAAACAGATTTATATTTTGCGCTATCCATGATCTTGAGTAGCACAAAGCTAAAACATGCAAAGAAGACAAGCGATTGTCAGATGCAGGGAATTGCCAGTGCTCACCAGATATACCTGTAGCTCCTTAATGTTGCTGTAGGTCTCTGGTAAGTTTTTGTTTTGTCGTTTGGAAGGAAGTCCTGTTCTAGGTGAAGTCACTGTGGTGCCCCATTTTCTCCATTTGTTGATGATGACTTTCACAGGGTTCCATGGTACATTAATGTTTTGGAAATTAATTTTTTACTCCTCTTATAATCAATATCTTAGAACAGTGAGATCCTGTACAGGCTTTGTAAGCTCTCTGAAGACCAGGGCTTCTGCAGTTCGATGAAACAAAAATGATGTAAAGAAAGTTTTACAGAAACAGCTTAGAAGGAAGTTTTTTCTTCTTAAATATCACATTAACCCTTGTCTTGAGAGGCATTTTCAGTGAATTTCCCTGAATATCACTTCTGCTATTTCCATCACTGTGGATAGTCTCAGGAGGGCCTTGGAAAAGTGGTTGATAATGGTGAGAATGGTATCCTTGTCTGGGTCAGTGGGCAAACCACAATAGGATTCAGCCAGGAAATCAGCAGGACCTGAGTCATGCAGCATGACAATGACCCAAACCACACTGCTAACAATGAAGGACTTTATCGGGGGAAAAAATTTTAGACTGGGAAACTCAATCAGCAGTCCTTAAACCAACTGAGCAGCATGTCACCTCCTGAAGAGGAGACTGAAGGGAGAAACCCACAAAACACACAACTCAAAGGAGCTGAAATAAAAGCTGAAATTCTGATCTATTGCCTCATGTTCCTTTTTTGATGTCAAAGCCAAATGTCTTTAATGTGTAGCAAAAACAAAAGAATTGGCCTTGCTGTTCCAATACTTGGAGGGGGACTGTATATATACTGTCGAATATTATAGAAGTTGAACATATATATGGATTTTATTTCATATTAATGAACTCAAACCATTCTTCTTTTGCCTTGGCAGAAGGTCAGGGTGCCTGTGTGTGTTCAGTCAGAGAATCAAGCATTATCCGTTAATATTGGAGATTAGCTCATGTCGATCACATGTCCATTAGCTCATCTCTAATCTCTGAGCAGTGATAAATTATACTACTATATTACAAAATTAAATCAAAAAGCTCTTACAAAAAATGCTTAGGAAGAAGGTTTTGCAGATCTCGTAATATAACGTAATCAGATTAAACATCATTGGATATCATGGCAGTGTAATTATTAAATCATTTTATTGCACAAACCTATTCTGAAAAATAGTTAGCTTGCTTATGCAGTTGCATTAGATAGAAGACAGCCTGGCAGAAAGGTCATAGGACAGCAGATTTCAGGGCTGAATAAGTTTGTGTTCTTTTTAAGATTTGCTAATTCTTGTTTTAATTTGTTAAAGAAAAAATTATCTCTATTTCCAGCAGCACCTTTTTCCAGTGTTTTCAGGGTATAGTGGTAGAGTTCACATAAAATACAAACAAACAAGAAAAAAAAGGTGTGTGTGTGTGTGTGTGTGAGCGTATGTTCACTATATGGCTGAAAGTTTGTAGACATGTCCCATTCCTGGTTTATTCCCCCTGTGTTTGCTGTTATAATGGGCTCCATTCTTTTGGGAAGGCTTCCCACTAGAGTTTGGGGCGTGGCTGTGGGGCGTGGCTGTGGGGATTGTGTTCATTCAGCTACAAGTGCATTAGTGAGGTCAGGCTCTGGTGTTGGGTTGGTGAGGAGGCTCCGGTTCCAGTTTATCCCAAAGGTTTTCAGTGGGATTGAGGTCAGGGCTCTGTGCAGGACACTCCAGTTCTTCCACTCCAACCTTCACACACCATGGACATCTTCATGGAGCTCATTTTGTACAACATATGAAGACATTCTAAACATTTGTGTGTTTTACACTCTGCAGCAGCAGTTTGGGGAAGAACCATATATGTGTGTAATTGCAAAGGTGTCCAAATACTTTTGGACTTATACTGTGCTTTCCTGGCAAGCACCATTTCATTACTGCTGGTCTTCCTTCCTTCTCTCCTTTTCCATTATCTATTATCAATATTTCACTAATTGTTGGAATTGTTGAAAACTGGATTTGTACATATTTATTTTCCATGACTCTCCATAATCAGTGGGTGAAATTATAGCTGAGCATACTTAAAAGCAACAATCTACAAAATCTCTGCTCCTTTTTTTTACAGGTTACAAGAAATAAGTGAGTTTGTAAGTTCTTCAAAATGAAAAATAATACAGCTGGCAGAGGACAGACACTGACACTCAACATTTCTGGGATTCATAAAACAAACCAAATATTTAATCTTTAGTCTTTCTCTAAACATGTCCCTTAACATCAGGACTAAAATAAGGAAATAGTGCAGCTCTGAATATTTACAGTTTTTGCTGAATCTCTGTTTTGCTGTCTTCTTCCAGGCTTTGGGATGA
This sequence comes from Doras micropoeus, assembly GCA_028566355.1. NCBI lineage: Eukaryota > Metazoa > Chordata > Actinopteri > Siluriformes > Doradidae > Doras > Doras micropoeus. The sequence continues at coordinate 7,188,695 of JAOUQY010000042.1, read as the reverse complement.
CAACCCCAGTGACTGTAGCTGGCAAAGTGTTTCTAATCTTCTATGGTCTCCTTGGGTGCGCGGCCACCATCCTGTTCTTTAACCTTTTCCTAGAACGTATCATCACCCTCTTAGCTGTGGTGATGAAAGCTTTTAGGCTACATCGCTTGCGTACTAGTGGCCTCCTCCCACCAGGAATCTGCCAGGACTTTGCAGCCAGCACTCTTCCAGGCTGGAAGCCCTCTGTCTACCACGTGATGCTGATCCTGGGCCTGTCAGCTATCATCATCTCCTGCTGCGCCTCAGCCATGTACTCCCCCATAGAGGGCTGGGCCTACCTCGACTCCCTCTACTTCTGTTTTGTCACCTTCAGCACTATCGGTTTTGGAGATCTGGTGAGCAGCCAGAACAAAGCTTACAGCTACCAGGGCCTCTACCGGTTGGCCAACTTCCTTTTAATCCTGACCGGCGTCTGCTGCATCTACTCACTCTTCAATGTGATTTCCATCGTAATCAAGCAGGTGCTCAACTGGATGCTGAGCAAGATGAGTTGCCTATGCTGCCAGCGCTGCAACAAGGCCAGTGCTTTCTTGGGGCGTCGCAACGCCATCCGGCCCGGCTCACGCCTCAGACGGGGCCATTTTGGGTGCTCATATGACCCTGAGGGACCTTATGACAATGACCGGGAGGGAAGAAGGCTGTCTGGTGAGATGATCTCCATGCGGGACTTGGCAGGCTCAAACAAGATCTCATTGGCCATCATGCAGAAACAGCTCTCAGAGACTGCAAATGGGTACCCCAGGACAGTCTGTGGAAGTTCAAGACACAATGGCTTCTCCGGTGGAGTTGGAGCTTTGGGCATCATGAACAACAGACTGGCAGAGACAAGTGACTCCAGATAAAGGTGTCTTATGGACCAAGTTTGAAACTGTAGTTTACAGGAAATCTTTTCTCAGTACAGGAGCCATGACATTGTGATGGATTTTGATTTGACTACAGTCTGATTTTGCCTTGCGCACAAGTTCCAGTGAAACTGCATGATTTGCATGATGTATTTTGGATATTTATTGGAGTCTGGATTAATACAGTTCCCCACTGGTTGGGAAATTAAGCTACGACTCAAAAGGTAATGGATTTGTGACTTCATGTAGAGTGAAAACTGCATTATGATCTTCCTAAGCCTGTTTAGGGGAGCACAGTTATTCTAAAAGTGGGAATGTTTGTAGTTTAGTTACAGGATTTTTTAGCTTTAACCGAGTTCCTCTATATATTATATATGCTGACGAATAACCAAACAAAGAAAACTAAACAAATTTTTGGAATTCTAAACATTGAGCATTGCCTATGATAGATATAGATCTTCTCTATTACACAGGATCTAGTCTCTGAACTGTAGGTTAAAGTTACATCATTCTCAACTTTCAGACATTTTGCACATGCCTATATTACAACTATGCATCTCTTTCTAATAAGATTATTGCTTGGTATTGTTGTAAATAATCTAAATTAAAAATTCATTTGTAGAACATTCAGTACATATATACATTCATATTTTAATGTCTCTTGATGATAAAAACGTGATTATTTTTATCTTCAAGTCAGAATAGTTGTAGAAAGTCATGTAGAATTGTAAAGTCCTATGTCATTATTTAACAGTTAAAAACAAGATTATTGATGTAAATGTGTGATTACATTAACTATACATACTGATGAAAATTTTTCCTTTGACAAAATCACAAAGAAAAGATTATTGTAGCAGATGAACAGAATTAAGTGGAGGTTAGATGTTATTCTGGTACATTCATCTTTCAACTCAGGAGTATTTCAGAATCTTGCAAGTTTTGCTTTTCTTATAATCATATCACAGCATTTCAGTAGGATTGAGGTCAGTGCTCTACTGCATTATAAAACATCACTTCAGTAGTTAATTTTGTTCTACTTGTTTTTTAGTTCACATATTATCTTGACTTCTTCATATTAGATCCACTTTTACACTAATTCCATTTGCATGTCACTGCTGCCTCAGTGGCCGCTCCGGATCACTGTGATCAAAAGTTCGGATTTAATTGGGTTTCTAGTTGCAATATATTTAGATGAGGCCAAAAGTAGGCTAAAGACATTCAAACTGATTAAAATCAGTGATTAATTCAGGCAATCAGTGATTGATTAAAGCTCCACACATTACAGTACAGTTCCTGTGTAATTTCTCGTTAAGTGACTTAGTGATATCTACGTTATATCTATAAAAGATCATTTCAAAATAATAGCTAAAAGAAAGATTTATTTAAGCTTTAATTTACTATATCAGATTTTCAGTGGGTCAAAAGTTTACGTACACCTTGGGTTATTTGGTGCAGTGCTGGGAGACTTTTACTATTAATTCAGTTAATTAGGATTAATGTTTAATGCAATTTTTAAAAATTGTTCCAGTCAAGATTTTACGTTTTACATATATACATATACATATTTATTTCTTTTGTTTAAAATCCATAACCATTATGTAAAATTTTATACCAATACAAAGAAGAAAATCAGCTGGAGAAACAAAATTAAAAAAAGGTCATTAATAATAGATTAATCATAGATGGATAAATAAGATTTTTATGATATCACCTAATTTGGTGGCATTGCCTTTTAATTGCTTGAACTTGAATTAAATGCTTGGGGAATCCTTTCACAAGCTTCTCATAAGCTGGAACTGGTGTTACTCACTTTTTGGGTCTCCTTGCTTAGACCTGCTTTTTCAGTTCAGTCCACAAATTTGTGATGCCACTCCAGTACATTCACTTTGCTGCCCTGTTTTTATTTTGAAGGTATATTCAGTGTCATTGCCTACAACAACATGCATACAACATGTCTTAATTTTCTGTTTGATGTCGTGAGGAGTTTTTTTTGTATTTCTAGATAATCTTCCTGCCACTTTATATATTTTTTCAAGTGCATCAGTCCCTTTTCCAGCAATAAACCCCACAACATGATGTTGCCACCCCCACGCTTCACAACTGGGATTGTGTTCTTTGGATTAAATATTCACACTCTATTCTCCATACATAGTTGTAATCATGATGGCCAGTTACATATTTGTCCTCCAACAGGCTAGGTCTTCTTCCTCATGATTACTTGCAAACCTCAGTTTGAATTTTGTTTTTCCAGTCTTGGAGTAGGGGCTTCAATTTGCTCAACAGCCTTTAAGGTCATGGTACTACAGATCTCTCTGAATGGCGGATGAATATATTTGGTATCTGAAGCCTTCTACTTCTGCAATTCCTTTCTTGTTGTTTTGGGATTCAATTGAAACTTTCGGACAAAAGTTTGTTTCTTCATGAGTGTTCATTTGTGTCTCTATACTGAAATATGCAGTCTCTGTGTGGTCTTAGAATTTTTATATTTGCATACAATTGTTTGTACCGATGGGCGACACGGTGGCTCGGTGGGCAGCACCGTCGCCTCACAGCAAGAAGGTCCCGGGTTCGATCCCCGGGTGGGGCGGTCTGGGTCCTTTCTTTGTGGAGTCTGCATGTCCTCCCCGTGTCCGCGTGGGTT
>JAOUQY010000042.1:7137882-7148533 GCA_028566355.1 Doras micropoeus | reverse complement strand
TCTCTCTCTCTCTCTCTCTCTCTCTCTTTCTCTGTGTGTGTGTGTGTGTGTGTGTGTGTGTGTGTGTGTGTGTGTGTCAGGAGCTACAGATGGATCAGCAGGCCAAAAAGCACCTGCAGGAGGAGTTTGATGCTGCTCTCGAGGAAAAAGACCAGGTGATCACCGTCCTGCAGACTCAGGTGTGTGTTTATTCGTATATCAGTGTGAGTGTGTGAATGTACACTGACACACACACTGATGGGCCCGGAATCCGTTTTGTGGAATTAGGTTGCACTTTTGAAGAAACGGTTCCGCAGTTCCCCTGAGGCTTTGGTCTCACCTGAGGCAGGAGAAGAGCAGACAGCTGAGTCTACAGAGACGACCTCTGACCCTCAAAACACTTCACAGATGGAGAACCTGGAAATAAATCAGGGTAGGAACACACACACAGTGCTTCTGTTTATAATCGTTTATACGTTCGGCTTTAGTTTATACTGATGCTGATCTCATTCAGTCTGCACTCTGTAGTGCACAGTTTGTATTTTGTTTGTCTTGGGTGTAGTTTTGTGTACGTATTATATTGTGTTGTGAACTAAACATATTATAATTTATTATCCCATTATATACACGCAGATGAGATATGTGGTTTGGATATTTGTGACATGTTTATTGATTCTGCTGCTAATCTGTTATTGTTGGTATTTTTAATTGTTTGAGCAGTTAGCGGTTCTTTGCTGTGATGATGTCATCATTAACACAGTTTCTCTGGTGTTCAACAGGAGGAAACATTAAAACAATGTGAAATATAACAATAGGTTTATTGGTCAGGTTATCTCATAAAATAAAAAGCTTCTTCACCCCCTGATGGTTCAGTGTCCTGGTAGTGAAGTGAACATGACAAACTCGGTCTCACGGTCCGGAGTGATGTAATGCAGCTGTACAGCGAGTTACAGCTGAGACTCCGTGTGGTTAGTTAGTGAGGAACGGGGTGGCGAGTCTGACGGCGCTAACAGTGATGTTAGCATAAAGGAATCTTTGGCAGCTCTGAATGGAGAGAACAGATGAAGAGGTGAGAGAGAGATGGACAGACTAAAAGATTAAAGCGCTGCTAATTCCCACAGGTGCTGCAGTCAGCAGTCATTTGAACTGCATTGTGGGTAATGAGGACTAACCAACATGAAAATAGAACGGCATGTTGATGAGAGAACTCAAATCAGAATTTTACCTAAAGTAAAAGTAGCTTTCAAGGTAAATAAACCTTAAGATTAAAGATCTGATATTAATTTTAATGTGTGCGTGTGTGTATACGTGTGTGTGCGTGCGTGTGTGTATACGTGTGTGCGTGTGTGTATACGTGTGTGCGTGTGTGTATACGTGTGTGTGTGTGTGTGCGCGTGTGTGTGCGCGTGTGTGTGCGCGTGTGTGTGCGCGTGTGTGCGTGCGTGCGTGCGTGTGTGCGTGCGTGCGTGCGTGCGTGCGTGCGTGTGTGCGTGCGTGTGTGCGTGTGTGTGTGTGTGTGTGTGTGTGTGCGCACCAGGGGGCAGTAGTGAGCCAGGCAGCACTGCAGATTTGGAGGTGTTGCAGAAGCGAGTGCGGAGGCAGGAGACGCTGCTGCAGCGCTGTAAGGAGCTGATTAACAGTAATAAAGAGCGCAGCGTTCAGCTCAGCAGTGAGAATGAAGCTCTGCAGCAGCAACTGCAGGAGAGACTGCAGGAACTGGAAAAGATGAAGGTACAGATTAATTTGCCTGATGGAACTGTACATTACCAAGTAGGAAACAAGGTCAAGTTAGAGGCTTATGTATAAAAAGTTCTTCTTTATAACACACAGAGACGTGGATTGTTTCTCATGCAGCAACCTTTACTCAACTTCCGTATACACGCATCACATACACAAAGCACTCTGGGTAATGCAGTTCCCACATTACAGCTTAAACAACAAATATGTAATAATTTTTGCTAATATTTATTTATATTTGTTAATTATCATTTACATAAATGAAAGAGGTTCCCAGTGAACTCGCTCTATAGATATTTATTTGGCTTTGGTAAATTAATTCATTACTTTTGTCCTGCTTTCCTTGAATGTTCACAGAAAGGTTTGATTTAGTGCTCCTGGTCTCTCCTTCTGTTTTAAGTGAGTTGAACAGGATTTATGTTCATCAGCATGACTGGAAAGTGTTTTGGATTCCTGGATCATTGAGAATGTGCTGCTCATTAAAATAGTTGCATAAATTATTTGAAGATTTAACAGCTCAAGATGAAATATTTTGAGGTCTAAACACACATCTGACGCTCGGCATGTTCCTTCGTTTGAGAAATGAATTGTTTTAGGAAAAATATTGTATCGATTTCTAAACTAGTGTTTAAAGTTTGCACAAAAAAAATCAGTTATTGGGTTACTCACTTCTCATTTAAATTTCTCAGGAGCTTCACACCAGTGAGAAGACGAAGCTGATCACACAGCTGAGAGATGCCAAGAACCTCATCGAGCAGCTGGAGCAGGACAAGGTGAGAGTCGTGTGAGGGGAAACACAGGACTCGGTGTGAGTAACACTAAAGCATGAACCATTATAAAAGACGGCAACAGTAAAAGACTTTCTATGCAGTGAATAAAACTTATTATTAAAATGAATAATCAAATTAACGTGCACTGTGCAGGTTGTCTGTGAGTTTTTGAGTTTTTGCCTGAGTTTTAACCTTCAAACTCAGACCACAGAACAGCGATGATGACGTGCGAGTGGCACGTTTGTGTCTGAAAGGATCCGAATTTCAGATTTGAGTGAATAAATGGAATACTGTGCAGTCATCCTTGTGCACAGCTGTGGTTCTTGCATGACAGTAATGAGCTTCCTGTTGCAGTCAGGAGTGTATTACTGACAGCGCTACACAGCGCTACACAATGAGATCACGTTATAAAAGGATCTTAATCAGTACTGAGCTTCTGAAGTGAAGCCAGTTTTCTAATTAAAGTTACACAATTTCCCACACCTGAGGAGACGGTGACAGAGAATCAGATCAAATCAGATAAAAGCATAAATAAATGCTCACTGAAGTCTGCCAGAGCCTTTGTTAAGTTCTCCTTTCTGATGGGGTTTTGTAGGGCATGGTTATTGCTGAGACCAAGCGGCAGATGCACGAGACTCTGGAGATGAAGGAGGAGGAGATCGCACAGTTACGCAGCAGGATCCAGCAGACTGTGGCCCAGAAAGAGGAGCTTCAGGAGCAGCGAGAGAAAGCAGAGAAAGCTGGTGAGTGAGCTTGAAATACATTCTCTCTCTCTCTCTCTCTCTCTCTCTCTTTCTTTTTCTCTTTCTTTCTCTCCTTTTTTGTGTGAGAGTATTTTAATTTGTATGTGGTGTTGTCGTAGCGTTTGAGGAGCTGGAACGTGCCCTGGGCGTGGCACAGAGGGCAGAAGAAGCTCGACGTCAGCTGCAGGATCGCATGGAGGAGCAGGTGAAGAAGGTGGAGCAAGTGGAGAAGGCTAGAGAGGAGGAGAGGCGGAGTCTGCAACAGGAGCTCTCCAGGGTCAATCAGGAGGTCAAAACCATCATGAAGGTGCCATAATTTAGTGAAATAATATCAGACACTTTTACAAATACGTTTGTTTAGCATTAAATCTAAAACGTAGAGCTAAAATAAGCTCAGGTGCGAGCAATGTTTTCACAGAAGGGTTCTTCAGGGGAAGATCATGAATAATAATATAAAGCATGAACATAAAGTAATATAAAGAATTAGAAAATTAGTCAAAAATTTTACAATTTGAATTATAAAAAGTTGATCCCAGCTCCCCCCTGACCTTTACAGCCTCAGCCACCAAAAAGCCCACTGTTTATTAATCTCAGTTGAGTAAATGATCTCATTTCTCGTAAGTTTCTTAGCGATTATAGATATCAGTTGTTTGTGTTCAGATTTATTTAAGAGAATTAGAGAGATTCAGTAAGCTTGCCGTGAAATCTGATCAGCATGGTTGGATAAGCTTGATCAGACACGGTCCATGCTGCTGACACGCACTTATTCACTGGGGATCAGGATCACACTCCTCGTTTCAAATCTCAGCCGTGATTTCAGCTGTGTGGAAAACTCCTGCTTTCTAGACCACGGTTTAACTGTCTGATGCGTTAAAACACTGAGAATACTGCAGAAATCAAATCTCACTAAATACCATGAATATATTTTAAACTAATATAAGATTATTAAGTCTATGTAAGTTCATTCAAGTGTATGTTTATAGAAAGAAGCAAAGTAATCTGTCATTAAAATAAGACCGTTTAAAGCCTGAACCAAGTAAATATGTCTAGAAATAGACTTATGGTTTATTTTGGTTATATAATAAATTCATAATGAGAAATATTATGTAAATTTATTATGTACATATTATATACAGTAACATATCTTACTAAGAAACAAGTTTATTGGAAAACATTTATTGTAGAAATCTAAACAGTTTCTGTCCTCATCAACAGGAAGTTACCTGAACTACCAGAATGAACTGAAATCATTTATAAATATTCATCAGCCAAATGAATAAGCAACTCCATATTTTATATAAATATACTAAACATGCAAATAAATTAAACACTAAAACAAAATACCAAAATATAATATATAAATCATATAGACTCCTGCACGTTTATACAGTTATCTAATCAACCAATCGTGGCAGCAGCACAATGTATACAGTCACACAGCTACAGGTAAAGAGCTTCGGTTAATATTCACATCAAACATCAGAACGCAGAAAATGTGATCTCTGTGACCTTGACCGTAGCGGACAGCTTCACTGTAAACCTGAAACTAAGAGCAGGTTATAGAAAATAGGAAAAACATCGTTATCATCATCTCCAGTCTTCAACTATCCAAACTTCTTTCCTTGTTCTGTGTTTTCTGAAGTCTACAGAAGATAAGATTGCAGAAATGGAGCGGCAGCACGTAGAAGATCTGGCTACCAAGGACAAGCAAATGAGAGGCCAGATAAACGAGGCAGTGGTGCGTTTATGTTACTTCAAAGCCTTTAATAATTTAAGACAGTATAGACATGAAGTGTGCGATGTTTTGTTGTTTGTTTTTAAGGAAAACTGTCGTAAGGAGCTGCTGAAAGCAGCAGAGGAGAAGGAGCAGCAGGCGTGTTTAGCTGTGGAGGAAGCAGAGCTGCAGAAGTCGGCAGTGAGGGCTGAAGGAGAAGCCAAAGCCAAGGAGCTGCAGTTAGAGCTGGAGAGCATGAGAACTGTGAGTTCATCTAATCTTCTTCCAGCAGGCTTTATCTGATGTGGGAAATCATTTGATGGTTCAGTTGCACCACTGACTCTATAGTCAAATACACATGATTATTTTAATCAGGTTTTAAATCAGGGTCACTGGATTTAACTGAATGTGCTTTCTTTTAAATGTTGCCTTCTTTTAGAGAATTCTTGAGCTGGAGAGTTCCTTGGCCAAGTCGTCACAGGGAGAAGTTACCCAAGCAGATCAGTTCTCAGCAGAGATTGAAGAACTGAGGAAGAAATATGAAAGTGAAAAAGCTGCTCTAGAAGAAAGTCATCAGCAGGAGCTGGAGAAATTAAAGACAGAACAGACGCATGTTCTGAATCAGCAGCACACTTCTGCGGTTGAAGAGCTGGTGCAGAAACACAAGTCTGAGATTGACACCATCATGAAAGACAAAGAACGAGAGTTTCAAGACCATGTTAAGGACATGAACCAAAAAGTGCTGGAGAAACTGGATGTCAAGCAGGTGGAGCTGGAGGCCCTGTCCTCTGAGCTCAGTGACATGCAGAAGTGTAAAGAGCAGCTAGAGGAGAAACTTTCAGCTGATGAGTCTATTAGGAAGGAGTTTGAGGTGAGACTAAAGGAGGAGCAGTTGAAATCTCAGGTGGAGGTTGAAGACCTAAAGCGTCAACATGAACAGCTGCTAGAAGGAGTAGAGAAGACTCTGAAAGATGAACTAAATCAGCTTAGAATGATGTTGGAGGAGAAGGAAAAAGAGCTGGAACAGTATTTTGTAAGGGAAAAAATCTTACAGGAAGATGCTAAAAAAGCTCAAGAGGATGTGGAGGCAAAGTTAAAGGAAATAGAAGATCTAAGACGTGATGCGCAGTCTGAGAAGGAGGTGCATGCTGAGGCTGGTGCTCAGGTTAATGCTCTGAAAGAGGAACTGATGCAGTCAAAGAGCCAAGTGCAGAACCTGGAAAGACTTGTTGAAGAAAGTCATAAAGACAGGCAGCAGAAAGAAGAGTGCCTTCAACAGAAGACTACTGAAAATGAAGAACTAGTCCAGAAGGTCCAGCAGGCCTTGAGTGATCTGGCTGAAAAAGAGAATTCACACGCTCAGTCACAGCAAGCAATGCAGGAGGAGTTAAATCTGCTAAACAAGCAGCTAGATGAGGAGAGAAGCTCTTACGAGAAAAGAGCTGAGAGCCTAAGAAAAGAAATGGATAGCAAGTTGAAATCCCAGGAGACCAAAATGGAGAAATTCAAACAGAAAGCCAAAGAAATTCAAGAAAAGTTGAAGAAAAAGCTTCATGAACAAGAGGAAAACGCTAAAGCAGAGATAGCCAAGAAGGAAAAAGAGCTGCAACAGAAAGACCAACAGGTTAAAGATAAGATTCTGGAGATGGCCCAGGCAAACTCTGAGGGCCTCAGCAGCACTTTATCTGACCTGGAGGCAAATCACAAGGAGCAGTTAGAAAAGCTTCACGAGGTTCACAGGCTTGAGCAAGAAGATCTTCTGCATGTTTGGCAGGAGAAACTAAGCCAGCAGGAGGAGGAACTGCAGGAGAAGCATGGAGTGTCTTTGCAAGAAAAAGTGCAGGAGTTAGAGGACATATCTCAGCAGCTTTCAAACAGCAGAGAGGAGAAGGAACAAGTGGTTCAAGAAGTAAAGAACCTTAGGGAAGAACTTTCAATGAGGGAAACCACTGTGCAGAAACTCCAGACTGAGCTCAGAGAAGCTGGAGCCAAACTGGAAAGCTTATCTGAAGCACAGGACATCCTTAAAAAACAGATAGAATCTGTGGAGAAAAACTTAAACCAGGCTTTAAATGAAAGGAACCTCTTTCAGGACCAGCTCGTTAAGTCTGAGGAGACTAGCAAAGAAAGAATACAGGCATTGTCTGAGGAGCTAGAAGATACATGCAAGAAGCTTAATGCACTTGAAGCTTCCAGAAATCAGGAGGGTGAGAACCTACAGAGAACTCTTGAAGAGAAAAACACTGAGCTTCAAAATAAGGAAACAGAGTTTCTGAGACAAATCTGTGGCATTCGTAAGCAGCTGGAGCAGCATTGTCAAGGTGCACAGGAAATGTTAGAGGATTTCTCAAATCATCTGTGCAGAAGAGTAGAGACGAGGATGACTGAGCTGCAGAATCGGGTCGTATCTAATCAGAGGAAGGTGTGTCATTTTAAAAATGTCATTTTGACAAAGAATGACAAAATCTGTTCTTTAGAGAAAGAGCTTCAGCGAACAACAGAGGAGAGCCAGAGCCTTCAGAACTCGCTGGACCAAATGGCTCTTCAGTTAAATGCAAAATCAGAGAATCTTAAAGCCTTAACAACTGAGAAAGAGTCTTTGCAAAAAGATGCTTACGGTCATTCCCAGGTACTTTCTGAGAAAGTTCTTTGTATAGAAAAACTTGATGAAGAAAACAAAAACATATCAGAAAAGCTTAAAGCAAATATTTTGCACATGAGTAATTTGGAGCGCATCATAGATGACCTAAAGAAGGAGTTATCAGGTAGCGTAACTGAGAAGGAGGAAGCCATATCTCTGCTGAATCAGCAGCACAACGAGGAAAGACTAAATATCAGAAGCCAGATGGAGGAGGCTGTGGTACGAGCAGAAAAAGAAAAGGGCTTAGCTATCGAACAAGCAGATACACTCAGGAATAAACTGTCTGAACTTAAAAAGAAAACAGACTCCAAGCTCGCTCAGAACCACAACACTGTCAAATCTCTTCAGTCCAAGATAGAGGACATGGAGAAGCAGATAGCAGAAAAGGACGAGCTCCTGCAGAGACTCAGTGCCAGCGTTGACAATCAGTCCATCAGTAAGTCAGAGATGGACCAGGTTCTGAGTGAGAAAGAGCAGAGGGTAAGTGCCTTGACTTTAGAGCTGGACAACTGCACAAAGAAGATAAGTGAACTGGAGGAACGACTGAAACTGCAGACGAAAGAACAGGAGCAGTTAGAGTCTGAGTTCCAGCAGCACCGTAACCTGAGGGAGAGTGAAAAGATGGAGCTGATTCAACAGCTCCAGCAAAACGAGGAGCAGTGCTCTCAGAAAAGTGATCTTATCTGTGAAACTGAAAAAAAACTCCAGTCTTTAGACAAAGAGTTCCAAAATGTCCAACAACAACTGGAAATCCAGAAAGGAGACTTTGAGAAGGAGAAGGTGGAAATCTTAAAGTCCAAGGAGGAAGCTCTGAAGGCAGCGGAAGAGAGCGCAAGTAAAGTAGCTGATCTGAAAAAGAAAGCTGAGCAAAAAATTAGCTTGATTCGGAAGCAGCTGACTTCACAGATTGATCAGAAGGAGCAGACCATCAAGGATCTGCAGGCACAGCTGGAGGACATCAAGCAGAGGCAGAGCGAGAAGGAACAACAGGTGAAGACTTTGGAGGAGAATGGGAGGAAAATGGAGGAGGCCATCAGTAATCTCATGGAAGAACACAAAAAGCACTTGGAGCAGGTACACCATGAGGGAAACTTAGAAAATGAGAACCTTCTGCAAACATTACAGCACATGGGCAAGGAGGAGCTGGCAGGAGAAACATCTGTGCAAAACAAAGATGCTGCTGTTACAGTAAACGAAAGAGAAGAAGAGAACGATTCAAGGCTCAGAGAGCTGGAAGCCAAACTTCATGAATCCGAAGAACAGAACACTACTCACCAAGCTGAAATAAACCGACTTAAAGCAGAACTGTGTGAACAGATGGCACAAGTTCAGGAGCTTCAGAAGACTTGCTTGAGTCTTAAAGTCCAGGTTAAAGAAAATGAGACTAATGTCATGCAAATGGAAAAGTGCACTGTGGAGAAAACCAACAATCTCTTATCAATGGAGCCTGAACAATACACAGGAGAACAGGACACTAAATTAAAACAAGATTTCTGGGAGAGTGAAAAGGATCTCTTGGTCAAAGACTACGAGATGAAGATCCAGGAGCTCAGTAAGAGACTGGAGGAAAAAGAGGATCAGCTTAAAGTCCAAGAGAACTTGCAGATTGCACAGGGACAGACAGATGGAGAATGTCTTACTGATGGGTCTAATATCCCAGGGAGCAGTCTACAGAGAAAACTGGTGGAGGCTGAAAATGAGAAGCAGAAGATGCAGAAAGATTACGCCCGGCTGCAGAAAGATCTTCGCTCTCTGAGGAAGGAACATGAAAAGGAGCTGGAATATCTGAAGAAAGAAATAGCAGATGAGAGTGAGAAAAAGATGAAGTAAGAAACAAACAAATCAGAAAATAGTCAGTGTGACATTTTGAATTGTTTGCTAATCTACTGGTGAATTTCTACAGGCTTGAAGTGGAAGATTTGGAAATGAAGCACAACTCTATACTGAAACAGATGATGAGAGAGTTCAACACCCAGATCGCTCTGAAGGATAAAGAGCTTGAAGCTTCAGTGACTGAGGCAGTTGGTAAGAGGAGGATGTCATTCACATGACACAGACATGCATCTCAGAATTTGCGTACATTTTTCCCTTTCTGGGAATAAATCATCAGGGAGAGTCAGTGGGGTCTGGTGATGAATATATTTGGGGAACTAAAGAGCTGAGTGTCAGTAATGTGGGACTGAATGTAGTTGTTAGATAGTCATATGACCGGTACTATAACTGTGTATAATCACTAATTAGATAAAAAACTCTTAAAGCATGTAAATCCCACCAATCAGTCAATTAGAGTTTAATGTGGGTTTATCATCAATTATATTAAAGTATGAGCACCACAGCGCCCCCTGCTGACCAGCCACCACCCACTGGTGACAGTGTCTTGTATTTTGTACCACACGTTTTCACTGTCTCTGTTTTTTCTAAAAGGGATTTGACTGGTGGAAGATTATCTAAGCTTCACTGTGTCGTCTCTGTCGCCTCCATGCAGAAAAGGCCCAAAGAGTTGAAGCAGAATTGATGGAAATCCACCGAGAGGAAGTGAATCAATTTCAGAAGATGATTTCCCAGAAAGATGACGAAGTGAAAAGAACAGTCCAGCGTTATGAGCAGGTTCTTCAGGTGCAGTGAAATCTATTCCTTTCACTCCGAGTTTCAGCGTTCGCTTTTAGACTTACTGTCACTGACTATTGTAGAGACGTCGGTGCATCAGAAACCTGAGTGATGCTTGAGTTTTTCTCTCTCTGCATGGACTAACCTCGCTCTTCAGCATGTAATCTGTATCATGAGGAAACTATTTCCCCGTGCTCCTCACCGATCCCTGCAGGGAGTTTATATGATTTATACCTAAAGGGTTTTATATCCACACTAACATTCTGACAGATAATCATGCTGACTGTGTGGATTTGTGTCCTGTGTAGTTTGTGGTATATTTAATATCAGTTTTTTTCTTACGTAACATGTACAGACCCATTCCAAAAAATTAGAATATCATAGAAAAGTTGATTAATTTCCATAATTCCATTCAAAAAGTTAAACTTTCATAGATTATAGATTCAGGGCCCACAATTTA
>JAOUQY010000042.1:7066366-7078749 GCA_028566355.1 Doras micropoeus | reverse complement strand
CCCAGTAACAGAGTCCACTGTTAATTATTCTACATGATCTCACACACACACACACACACACACACACACACACACACTGTGCGGCTGAACACTGGCCGAGCAGCTGTTCTGTTTTTATTACACAGCTGGATGTAATGCTGAGAGTTTGCAGAATTAAACAGGTCTTATAAAATAAAGGTATAAATGTTTCTAAGACTTTGCTCTACTACTGAGGCCTTCATTTTGCTGTAAAGTTATTTTTTCTATATAATCACAAAAACATACCTTTTTAAATGGCGCTTTATGTCTCAGTGATGTTTGGTGTCACTATTGTATTTAAAGTCTCAGTGTTGACCAGAACATCTGTCTCCTGTCCCCCCGTGTCTCCGCAGTGTGGTCACTCCTTCCTCATTCGTCTACGGAAATTCTGTTGACTCTTCTCGCTTTGTTCACCTGGAGGACTTGGAGTGCAACTTCCAACCTCTCAACTTCACCTTTCAGGTCGTCAACCATCTGTTCATCAGATAGTCAGAAAACTGCAGAGTTTAAAAGTGGATATTCTTGCATGCTCTAAATAAAATAAAAACATAATAGTGTCTGTCTGAAACAGAAACATATCATGATGACATCTAAAAGGCAAATAATTGCAGACTGACTTCTGCACGGTTCCACTTGTTGTTTTAGGTGATAAACAACGGGCCGAGCAGACTGCCGGGCTCCACCGTGGACATACGGTTACCGAACACACTGGTGGCCAACGGATTCGACATGTTCCACATCACAGACACACATGTGAGTGCATCACTTCCTGTCACAGCACACGTGTGGTCTGTTCAATCATTTGAAAATTAAATTACTTTGGTCATTGATAATTGTGATTCCTCTCTCACACAACCTTTCATCACCACAACACTTGATTAGACTTTCAAATAACAGGTTGATTAGTGTAATCAGATTCAGCCGAGCACACACTGCGTCTGTGAGGACTGTCACGTTTACGTCTGTCACAGCTTCACTTGTTGAGTAATCATTTAATTTCACTATCAAATGTTTCAGTACAAAAGTCGATTTTAAAGCTGACAAACACGCTGTGTAAGGCAGCGTTCAGTGCTCCGGAGCCCCTGGTTCGGCCCTCACTTTACTGTTTACGTGCACAGTTTTCCCCCTGAGTTTCTAATTAATCAATTTAGTCAAGGCCAATTCCCACCCATCAGACCCCTCTGCCATATCATTCAGCAGCAGCCAGCAGGAAGGGTGAGGGCTCTGTGTGTTTCCTGGAGACACATGAACCCAGCTGACTATCTGTTCCTGCAGCTTCAGGGGGCAGAAACACACTACTGAGCTATCTCTCCCTTTCTGCCTGCATCCAGAGTATAATAACACCCCTCCCCTCCCTCCACCCCTCCAGGACTCCGGGTCACGGAAGACTGTGGCATCACTGAACTCTGGACCACAGAGCAAACGCTTTTCTGTCTGTGTGCTATTGTTATGATTGACATAAAAGTGACATAAACTTTACCAGAGAAAGGACATTTAAGGTCTGAAATCCAGCAGGCTAATTTTATATACAGATATTAGCAGCTATTAGCTGCATTACAGTTTGGTTCCTTTGCGAGACCATGATTATTATTATCTGTAATAAATCTACAGAAATCTACAAGTTGTTTGAGACAGAACCCTGCTGATGTTTTCCAGCAGACTGACAAACATCGGCAGGGTTCTGTCTCAAACAGCTTGTAGATTTCTGTAGATGTATTAGTTTAACAGATGGTGTGATGAACAGTCAAATCTGAATTGATCTCTGCCATTCTCTGTCAATATTTATTTGCAGTAGAGATAATAATTAAAAGATGAATATTTAATGATCTTTGAGAATCACAGCAAGCTAAAGAACTGAGCTAAAGATTTGTGGCAGATTTACAAAAGTTTTGGGGCTGATTTTCTTCGCTCATAAATTACTGGATGTGCATCGACAAAACTCTAAAAAACAAAACTTACAGAGAGGAAGCACAGAATGGTAAAAAAGAGGCTCATGTCTATGAAAATAAAACATTTTAGCAACATAACCAGCAGAGTCATGAAAAGCTCCTGAAAAGGCCAAAATGTGGAAAGTCTTTGCTGATGCAGGACACGATGCCCTGAGTGGTAGAAAACATCACAGTTTACATCCTCACTAGACTTTTTTTCGTTTGTGGCTGAAGGAGGAATGTGATGCATTCAGGAAGCCAGATTAGGGCACGCAGCGCACAGGGGAGTATACGGCTCATTGTAGTGACACAAACCAGATCAGTCACTTATCTCTACTCGAAACATGGCAGTAGATCCAAGCTCAGAGAAAACTTCACAGGAATGACACGGGATCTGTCTGTAAGCTGAATTAGTGCTGACTCAAAAGTGTTAAACTGCATTCAAAGATGTAGCAAACCGACACAATGTATAATCCAGTTTTCATCCTTCTAAAAAATCATACCATCTCTAAATATCTCTTCACCCATATTTGCTAACTTTTCCAGTAAACTCACTTTGCACCACCTCGGCTTCCGGCTGCCGCTCAGACCGGCTCTCCCTCCCTTTATACAGCGGCTTCTGTTTATCTTTTGTCTATTTAATATTTCTTTAACGTGGGTTTAAAAACATTACGTCTGTGTGTAACTGAAATACAGAAGCAATTTAAACTTTACAGCATAATCAGGATATTAAAATACAATATCAATTCGATCCAGTAACAGTTTACATCGGTTAGTTTTCTTATGCATAAATTTGCATACACTTAGATGCATATCTAGGATTACTTTTGGTTTAATTTTAAAATAATAATGACATTTTAAATGCTTTTGTTGCTAGCGTGCTGTTGAGTGTAAAAGTTACCATGGAGTATTTGTGTAATCGCTCTCCCCTCTGCTGAAGCGGTGTTTTAATGTAATTATGTGCCTTTTTAACATGGGAGTGTTTGCAATGGAGTGAGTGAGTCACGTGGTTGAGGACGGCTGTAAAACTTGTCATTTGAGGAACGGGACAGTCGAGTGGCATGGCGCTGCAGGTGGCGTGAGAGAAAACAATGAGGAAGCCATTAGATGTTTCCACAAATGGAAGTGTGTTGTGTGTCTGGAGAGGATGGAGCTGAAAAGAGCTGCCTGGGGACAAGGCTGAAGGTGGAGGTTAAGTAATAAATCCCATAAAATGAGGAAACCTGTTCAGGAGCCGCTGTACTCCTACTGATTGACCATCCTTTTATCTCTAACGTCACTCAGCACATCTCAGACTCACAGGATACATCAAATATCTTTCTGAACTCACTCTGAAGCAGAAATCGGAGGATGTAATGTTGAACCTGGACTTATACATTTGTACAGATTTACATTACAGGGTAATAATAACGGACTGCACCAGTTGTTACTGATGGTTTCCTTTAACATTCACTGAATGAAGCAGTCAGACTCGGTGCCTCGGGGCTCCAGCTGCCTGTGAGGAGTTTCAGAAAGAGAATAGCAGCTATTCAGAGTGAACTCAGAAGCCATTTCCACAAAGCGCTGGACGTTATCAGTGTATCAGTAATGTTCAGACTGCAGGCGTTCTGAAAACAGGATGCAAACACTGACATCCGAAAAATATGAAATGTGACGATATGAAAGTGTCACTGCACTTGTTTTTGTTTCTCTTCTCACGCTGCTATTTGTAACCCTTGCCTGTAATGTACTGGTTTGTGTTCACACACAAGTCTCCGGATAATCTCCCAGGAATTCTACGAGGTTTATTCCTGTGTTGTGTCCTCCAGGTAGCTGAGGGCAGAGGGAACTGTACATGGCACAGAAACCCCAAGCCGTGTGTCGTCTTCACGGAGAGAGAGAATATTTTCCATACCATCTTTGCGTTCTTCACCAAGTCTGGCAGGAAGGTCTTGGTAAGTTAAGAACGACCTTTCCGGTTCCTGAAAAGTCAATGTTCTGTTGCATGTTTCTCACAAAGGAAATTGTGTTTAGAGATATTTATTTAATCTGCTGTATGGTTTCCATCAACTACATATAAATTTAAGACCTTGTTATTTTTAAACCACCATCTAATCCAGTACCACCTCCCTAACTGCAGTGTGTGTGTGTGTGTGTGTGTGTGTGTGTGTGTGTGTGTGTGTGTGTGTGTAATGATGGTGTCCTCTATCTACAGGACTGTGACCGGCCAGGACGAGCCTGTCTAACCATTTCCTGTAGCCTGGGATCCCAAGCTAAAGGCGAAGCTGCAGTTATTGATGTGCGAATGCTACTGAACACTGAAATGCTTAAACAAGTAAGATCTTTCCTGACCAATAATAATAATAATAATCAGTTTGTTCACCACCCAAAAAAAAAGCAAAAACATATAATAGTCTCCTATGAGATACGTAAGCAACACCATGCCATGATGTATATTATAATGTGGATTGTCCAGGTTTCCATCCAAATCCGAGTAAAAGTGTTCTGATTCGTGTTTTCTGCAGGACAGCTCCTCGGTTATTCAGTTTGTGACACGAAGTCATGTCCAAGTGGACAGCCGAGCCATGGAGGTGTCCAGTGGCCTGCCAGAGGACATTTCTGTGAGTAGCAGTCTATTATCAGTGCTGTTAAAAAAAAAAAATAATAATAACAGAGAGACATTTTAAGAAAGGAGACAAACCACTGAAAGAATCCTGAATAGAAATCCATAATGCCAATGCGGCGGTTGTCTGACACACACCCCACCCCCCAAAAAGGCTAAACATCTGCTTTATAACAGCCAGGAAACACATCGAGCCAGGCGTGTTGCTACACTGGTCTTGAGCATTGCTCTATAAGTATGAAAGAAAGCTTTCTAAACCTTAATTTGGGGCAAAACCACCAAACTTTATAAGTGATTTTTATCGTATTTGACTGGTGAGTCTATACATACATTTATGTCCATTGCATGTGCAGTTATGGCTCTCACCCCGTTCGTTCAGTCAGGGGCCTGATCTTATTAACCCGAAACAGCTGCTTGGAGACGTTACAGAGATGCTCCAGTCCAGTTTTACTCTGCACATTTACTGAATTGCTAGCTGTGACATTGAAGGGAAAGCTGATCCTGAAAATGCCCCAGATGCCCCAGATGCCCCAACACTCACTAAAGCTCTGAGCAGAATGAGATTGAGGTTAAGAAAAGCAATAAACCCCCTCCATCCCAGCCCCATCCCCCAGTACACAAAGCCTTCTCTTTTGCTGGTTGATGGCTGATCCCAGTAGAACCAGTGATATGGTGATAGTGGAGGTGTGATTGTCTTGAGCACTGCACGTCTCTCAGCTGATTGAGTTGCTGAGGCAGTCATGGGTCCTGAACCCCACACACCACTAGTACTAATAAAATGGACCTACGTCCATCTCCTGTTCCCTGCTCCCAGTAAGTAAATGGGCATGCCTCTCCGTCCCAAGGCAGTTTTTTTTTCATTAAAGTGAGTGGATCTTTAGAAATGAGGTCTTCTGATCATGTGACTCTGAGTTGGCTATGATGTGTGTAATTTTACTTGTAATGTATAGGTATTATACGGCTAAACTCTTGTAAGTGGCTCTGGATAACAGCGTCTGCTAAATGCCATAAATGTAAATGTGCGTTTTGGCCGAGGCCATCTCTCTCCTTTACAGCAACACAAGTATACCAGCTGTTTCAAATCCCCAGCTGACCTTAGCTTCATTTTAGTGCCTCTTTATATTTGCATTTTAAGTAAAAATTTAAACAGATCAATCTGACCTGGCCAGAACCCACGAATTAATAACACTTGGATTGTTTTCATTTAATAAATAATTTTTGTAATAATTTTGTAAATGAGGTCGTGTAACTTTGGCCGGAATTCTGTGGAGTGTTTGCTTTGTGCTGGTATCCAGACCCCCACTGAAGACTGGGTTGGAGTTGTTGAATAGTAGGGTGGAGACATGGAGGTGAGAGTGCGGCACAAACACCATAGGAAGTGGTCTTTCCCAACATTAAATTCTACCTAGTATAGTGCAGATTGGGCAACTGTGGAGATTTCTATTGTTTAATCAGTTGTATCCAGGAAGCATTAATGTAAACTGGTGACAGTGTTGTGTACTCGTTAGTGTCAGTGTGACAAGCAGCGATGTGCTTCAGGCGCGGATTTAAAACTCTATTTTTGTTCCTGCACTTCAGGTTAAATTCTTCCACATTTTGAGGTCACAGACCGTATACTGTGTGTTCGTAGTAAAATATGAGGGAGAGGTGGGGGGAGGCAGATAGAGAGAGGGAGGGAAAGAGCGAGAGAGAGAGAGAGAGACAGAGAGAGAGGAAGGGAAAGAAAGGGGAGAGGGGGGTTACTTGGACCAGTGATTTAAGTGTCTCTGTTGAATACCTCTGACTCTGAGCATAAACTCTGTATATAATAATTATTTACAGTATTTATAAAAACGAGTGACATATGGCAGTCTCAGACACACGCAAACAATGCTGTAAAGATGTGTTCAAAATAATTACATTAAATCTTTCTACTCAAAATAGAAATACTGCCACATGCAGTAAACTGTAATGAACTAAACAAAGTCAATATTTGGCAAAACCAAACCCCAGGAGTCTTTCTTTATGTTTCTCTTATGGAACATGTTGACTGGGATACACTACATCTTTCTGTAACATTATTTTCAGGAAAAGTAATGTTTGGAACTCCAAACTGTTCTGCACTGACCCAGTAATGCAGAATTCATCAATAAATATCTCTAACAAGACTTTTTCACAGTATTCTATATTTCAGTTCCCTTCAGTTATTAGTGTTTTGTTTTTCTTTTCAAAGTAATGCACTATACAGCTAATCTGTTTTCACATCTTTATTCATAACTCTTGATGGATAAAGTTGCATAGATGAGCTGATAAGATACATCAGGGCATTTATATATAGTCACTTTAATATTTTATAAACATTAAATGTGTTTTTACATTTATTGAATGTATTGAATGTATTAAAACCAGGAAGACGTGCAAAACGTGATCCAGACACGTGAGTGTGGGCTCCAAAGTGAAATCTAAATATTAGACATTTTGTCTTGTTTAAAAGCCTGTGACTGTCTCAGTGCTTTTACAAACACAGTGTCTGTTACAGGAATATGTGTGAGAATTGGTGTATGTTTTTGTCTAATCTCGCCGTGTTATGTTGCAGCTGGTGTTTGAGGCGCTGCACAGTCAGGAGCCCAGGGGTTACGTGGTGGGTTGGATCATCGCCATCAGTCTGCTCGTGGGGATCCTCATCTTCCTCCTGCTGGCTGTGCTGCTCTGGAAGGTATTGTTTTAGCCGTTTCAAACCTGAGTGATCGACTCTGGGCTTTAGTCGCAGTTCGTTATTCTGCTAGCTGCTTGACCCTTTACCTCCTGACCTGGAGACCCTGTACATTCACAATGCTACCCTGTTCACATGAATCCCTGAAGAACCATCAGGTCATACACGGCATAGCTATCACTGACACCACCGGCACATCTACACTACCCTGGAGACGCAGCATATACATCAGTGCTATAATAATGACATGGCATTAAATCACATTACTCAGATGATTCTCTCTAAAATGATTCTGCAGTCCCGGTGCATTAGCAGCCAGCGTGGGAGTCTTTCCCTTTTTATACGCACCACATGCCCCAAAAGTCTAATGTATACTGTCATTTACACACTCGTCTGGTGAAGGGCTGTTTCTGTTGAAATAGCCTAAAGGGGCCATTAGAAAGATTTCCTGCTGTCATTGTGACCATGAAAAGGACAAAAGCAAAGGCTCACAATAATTTACAGCATCTCTAAAGAGACCTGCGATGAAACGGAGTTCCAGTTGTTCCTTACAAATTCTTACTTTTATTTTCTTCCATTTTCCCCTCAGAAAAACACAACAAAATCTTGGAATGTTGGTACAGGGATACATTTCCCTCCCATTCCCCAACACCCGGAATCTGCCAAAACAAACCCCTTTTACAAGAGCTGCACATATACAGCATGAAGGAAATTCAGGAAATGCCTGAGGAGAACGGAGGTCTAGATCAATAAATAGCGCTCGAAGCAAAGACAAATCCACCGAGTCACCCAAAGAGCGATCCTTCTTACTGCTCTGACACTTACTGATATTCACAGCTGTTCATTCATCTTTTTGATTCTACAGTATACATATACAGAATGTCTGCCTGTCTATCGCTCCCTCTGTTTAATAATTCATAAATTTACCCCTGAAAAATTGTAAATGAACATTTAACAGGGCAGTTAATGGTTTTCTTGGGGCATTTGGGGAGTCACGGAAACAAGGCTATGATCCTGTTTTTATTCCTCAGGGCTTTAAAATGGTGCTCATGAGTGTCCTTCATGCAGCCTTACTGCGGTCTGTAACGAAGCGTCGGTCAGCATTAAGTACAGGTGTGAACAGCATCAATTACACCTCGAAGATCTGACCTCTCACACCACATTTGGATTGGGTCACAGTAGTGGAGGTCTTGCCCCAACATCGGACCTGATCGGTGTCCTCTACTGCCAGCAGCTGTGTCCCAACAATGTCTTGTGCCATGTTGACCCTCCCCAGAGCTTTCTGGTCCTTCCTGGTGCAGCTGGTGTACCATGCTGTGATGTAGTATGTCAGGACACTCTCCACTCTGCACCTGTAAAGTTCACAGGAAGGTTCTGAGACAGTCTGGCTCTCGTCAGCTTCCTTAGAAAGTAGAGGCAGTGTTGTCCTTTCCAGCTGACGTTGGAGGTGTGCACGGCCCAGGAGAAGTGATGTGCAAGCCCTGGAATTTAAAACTGGAGACTCTCTCCGCTACCTTTCCATGAGCGCACACTGGGACAGGATCTGTTCTCTTTGTCTTCCTAAAGTCCACCACAATCTCTTTAGCTTTCTTGCTGTTAAGAATGAGATTGTGGGCTGAGACATTTAGCCAATCTGTATGCACTTCGATTTAAGTTTGTTTATTTGCTATAAAACAGGAGTTTATGTACGAGCTCGTCATTTGTGCTGAATTATCTGGTGGGGCTCTGCCCAGACCGCCGTCACTGTAGAGTGGCCGTCATTAAGGCCATTTCAGTGTATGTTAGTGTTATACAAAAGCACAAGGCAGCCAAGTAAAGACGCAGGTCCTGTTTATAACACTCAGAGCTATAAATATAAATATCTGAGAGGAGCGATTCATTCCTGTTAAGGATCAAAGAGGAGGAGAAACACACTGATTATTACATATTGGAGAGAGATTTCTTCTAGCTTTCAAAACTAATTCACCATTTAATAATTGTACAGGATTATTCATAATCTATCATTTTTAGTTGAAATAATGTAAGTAAATTAGTAAATAATAAGTGCATTGCTACCCCATGACCTTCTCGGCACAGCGCTTGTGTAACGTTTGGCAGGAAAAAGGTATTAATTATCTTTCCCTTAGCTGTGTGATAGAAACTGACTCATACTGTGAAGAATGTTACAAAATGTCACGCACGCTGACGTGCTGCTTTCTTTTTTGTCAGATGGGATTTTTCAGGCGGCGTTATCGGGAGATAATAGAGGCAGAAAAGAACAGGAAAGACAGCGATGAGAGCTGGGATTGGGTTCAGAAGAGTGAATGAGAGCCTGCGGTTGTTCCAGATGACCCACTAAGCTGCTACCTTCACCGCGGCCGTGTCCTCTCACTCCATCCGGTCTTCCATATGTGGAAGAGAAGAATATTCTCCAAATTTTTCGGAGCCTTGACACTTTTTTTGTAGGTAGAAATGGATATTTGGCATGACAACATGGTTCACCAGATAGGACTGACGGTGGAATTCCATACGATCCCAGCGGAGGTGGCCGTCTGCCAGCTGGAGCGGAGAGACGGAAGGAAAGAAATGGAGACTTCCACCAAAGGATATGGATTTTGCATCAAAACTAGCAGATCATAAAAACCCTCAGGGCGCTGTTTAAGAGCAAAGACCTATTTTTTTACATGTATTCCTCTATGTTGTATAAATGAGAGCTTTGAGAGGGCTTGTAGATTTTTGGCCTTCAAACATATATTTTTGGAGTTGGTGTTTGGAAGCACTGATTACTGACACATGCTGAAGACTTGATACTCTTCATGTAAAGATCAATGTTCCAGGAAGAGCATATAATAGTATAATAAGTTGGAAACATCCCGCAAATTAAGGGTTGTACCTCTGTTTCTTTTCACTTCACATCCAGCCAGTGTGTGTAAGAGATAAAGATGGATTTGTTTTTGCTTATTTATCAGTTAGAGAAGAAGCAGAGGCTCAAGTCAGTGCAAGTTATCGATTATTTAATCATGCACATTTGCACTGGATAACACTCCATTTTCTAAATGATATGAAGAATTCTGTGCAGTTCTTTTAGCCCCACATACCGTCTTTCTTTTGAAAGTAAACAGTAGCACAGCTCGTCTGCTGAACAGCGTAATAATGCAGTAATCCTGAGTCCAGCCTTTGCACACCTTGTTTTCTTAAAGCTTTCACTGTTTCTGGAGTGTAATTATTCTAACCTCTGTTCAAATATTGCACCTAAAGACAAGTCAGAATGTGCTGCACTTCATGACTGGACCTCAGCTCACTCTTTGGGGCTTTTGGGAAAAGTTTTATGTCAACACATTGGAATGTAAAACTCCCTCATAACTCAGAGCACATCAGTTACACAGCGAGCCCGAGTCCGAGCCCGAGCCCGAGTCCGAGCGGAGGTGTGCAGCACGTCTTTCACAAGGGATTTTATTAAAGATCTTTGCAGCAGTAAAACAGAACAAAATGAATCGAAATGATTAAAATCCACGTCAGGTTCTGGTTTCTGGTGTGAGGGTTTAAAGCAGTCAGCTTTCCTCCTTTTCTTCCATTCTGACTTGTAATCTTTATCACACACTGAATCTACAACCTGCCGTGTATCATTTGTGTTCGAACTGAAAAATATTTTGTTTATTAATATTTGTTAAAAACTGAGAAGCCATCTAGCGAAGAGTCATCACCAAACCTTTATACCAAAGTCAGTAAATGTTCCAGTTGCTTTAGTGCTTTTCGTTCACACCGAGCCACAGATCGGAGAGATTAGCCTAAAGGACCTGTATGATGTATGAATGATTCTTTATGTCACTGGCCTGGCAAACATAGATTCACATTTCTCCTCTGCACCTGACAGTTTTTTTTTGCATGGATGTGCATCTGAGAGAGAAATACTTGACATAAATAGCTATTTAAATATTGTATATTAACTGTGAGCGTTTTATCAGTATTACTATCATCACTTTTTCTTTTGAGTAAACTACTGTCACAGATTTTCATTTTTGTAAATGCAGTGAAGTCTATGATGTACAAGTTATGCAAATTGTTCAAGTTGTATATTTTCCTGTTGCTTTTTTTTTTTCATTTTAAAATTAAAGTTCACATTTGGATGTCTTTTGTGTACTTCATACAAGCGTGTGAACTCTGTATGAAACATTCTGTGTGAATGTCTGTAGCAACATCGCCATCTAGTGCTGTGTGAGCTGAACGGATGTTTTCCTCGGGTTTAAGACTAAGAAGTGTTTAAACTTTACCACAGCACTAATTCAGTATAAAGCCAAAGGCTTCTGCTTTCATGTTAGTAATAAAGCAGTAATTAAAACTAAAGTCCAGAATGAAAATGAGAGGAACTACTTCATCATTTAGGACAAAA
Source organism: Doras micropoeus (assembly GCA_028566355.1). Classification (NCBI taxonomy): domain Eukaryota; kingdom Metazoa; phylum Chordata; class Actinopteri; order Siluriformes; family Doradidae; genus Doras; species Doras micropoeus. Next base: position 7,067,140 of record JAOUQY010000042.1, on the reverse strand, counting down.
CTAAACTTCAGGGTTGGAGGTTTTAAAGGTTTAATTTCAATTTTCAGACATATGGTTATTGCACGTAGTTACTGTTTGTATAATATTTGTCCTGAAAGCCGTCTCATTACTTAAAGCTGATTTAAACCTAAATTACATATTAGTTTTTACCTGCATCTACATAACTGCTGTTTTTTTTGTTTGTTTTTTTTATATATAAAACCACTGAACTAAAATGTCACAATACCTCATTATCATCTGAGAGTTTACTGAGGTCTTAGTTTGGCTCAGATGACACTTGTTGCTATTAGAAACGAGAGAACCAATCATAGAGCTTTGCCAGGAAACTACATTAATAAATTATTGCTGCTGTGCTGCTGAAGGAGCTGCTACACCTCCAGGTCATTACAGAGGTATTTTTATTATTATGGACAATTTAGCAGTTTTTTTAGTATATGCACATGCTGTGAGTGTGTGTATGTGTGTGTGTGTTATTGTAGTATGCTTTAACATGCTGCTAATATTAGATTTTATTTCCCCTGTAAGTGATGGCCTCACTAGTAGAGGACAGTTTGATAAAGACCAGTCTGATGGAGCAGGTTGTCGCACCCATCACTGCTCACGTTTGTTACCTCACGCTGCTGTCTGAGGCCGAGAGTGAAACACAACAGTTCCTACAGTTGGAGGTTTCAGCTCATGCTGTAGCCAAAGCCTCCAGGAACATGGCTGATGTAGCATCAAGGTCAGTTAATGTCATGTGGAATTGTTCAAGATGGTGTGTTATGCATAGGGACT
>JAOUQY010000042.1:7049044-7066266 GCA_028566355.1 Doras micropoeus | reverse complement strand
GAACATGGCTGATGTAGCATCAAGGTCAGTTAATGTCATGTGGAATTGTTCAAGATGGTGTGTTATGCATAGGGACTATTAAAAATGGATATGGACTTACTGACAATTTTATTAGGAACACCTAGCTTCTCATTCATGCAATTATCCAGACAATTATGTACATAATGCATTAACTCATAAACAGATATGGGTCAAGAGCTTCTGTTCATTTTCACAAAATTCAAACACCAGATTGAAGAAAGTCTTAGTGAAGGGCTGAATTTCAGAAACTGAGGATTTTCTGTTTTTTCACATACTCTTTACAACGGTGGTGAGCAGAAATGCATCTCGGGACACATTAAACCTTTGAGGCCGAAGGGCTACAACAGCAGAAGATGATGTGAGGTTCTGGAACAGGAATCTACAGTGGGCTCTCCAACACTGCTCATGGAAAAACTTCACCTGGTCTGAAGAATCTCAGTTTCTGCTGATGGTTAGAACAGAATTTTGGATCAACATTTTGAAAACATAGACCCAGTATACGTTGTGTTAACAGTCCAGGCTGGTGGAGGTGGTGTGATGGTGTGGGAAATGTTTTCTTGGCTCACTTTGAACTATTGAAGTATTGTTACTGATCATGTGCATCACTTCATGGCAACAATTTATCATCATCTAATGGCTACTTCCAGCATGATAATGCACCATGTGGCAAACTGGTGCCTCGCAAACTGGTGCGTCTCAAACTGGGTTTGTGAACATGACAATGTGTTCAGTGTTCTTCAGTGGCCTTCCCAGTCACCGGTTAGCCACCTTTGGGATGTGATAGAACAGGAGATTCACAGCACCTTAAAAATCTGCAGGAATGGTGGGATGTAATCACATGAACGTGGAGCAGAATCGGAAAGGAATTTTTCCAACATCCTGTGGAATCCATACCATGAAGAACTAAGGCTGTTCTGAGTTTTATAAAGAAATCCAGAACATATTTTCCTGTACACCAAAGATACTCAAAGCCAAATCACTAATAAGGGAGCCAGACCGCAGTATGCATTTAGCTCTGTCCCACAATGCAATGCGGTCAGGAAAACTGTAGCGAAGAAGGAAACCTTTAAGCCTGTGCTTGTACAGTGGTGTGATTTTATCTGCAGGTTGCTGACATTAACATGTAAACAAGCTAATGCTAACCATTAGTACTACTAGCAGCAGGTGATTTTAAAGACTGTACTGTAGCTACCTGTTTCCTGTCCACAGAGTGATGGCAGAGTCAGATGATGATGTCAAGAGGTTGGAAATGGTTCCACTGCTGGAACCTCTAATGATGTCGGGACAGCACGTTCTTCTCGCCACTCAAAAGCTCAGCATACAGCCAGACGTCAGAAAGCACAGAGAAGAACTTATTGAAGCCACACAGAATGTTCTCCTAGGAGTCGTGAAGGTAAAATAAAGAGGATATTAAATTAGGAAGCATTTAGGATATGGTTGTATACAGTTGATTAGCATTGTTATTTTTTGCTTACATCTGCCTCCACATGGTGTTTATTGATGCAGATTCTGTTAGTGGAGGATGACGCAGCTGTAAGGAGAATTACTACAGCTGCTCATCGGCTCCTGGAGTGTCTGAGAAACGTTGGCGATGCTACAGACGTGCCGTCGTTACTAAAAGCATTCCAGACATTTTCTAAGGCATTAGTGTTGCTGCACAACTTGGTGATGGAGAGAGTAAAAGATCTGCGTGATGACAAACAGCAGGATTGTCTGAAAGCGTCTGTAGAAATATTGAGAAGGTGCATCTCAATGCTTCACACTGCCATGTACACAACAATCAAACACCCCACCAGTGAGGTGGCACGAGAGTCAAAGGAGTACATCCTCCACCTCGTGGACTCCACTGTAAATGACATCATCAGGATGCTGAAAGGTGACTATCAGTGCATGAACACAGGATCGTGTGGATATTACACAGAGAGACGGACCAGAATATTAAAGCTGCTGTCGGATCCAGCCTTCACTTCGCTTAAACACAGTAACTTTGATGTTGTGCTGCGAGATTTGGTCTTCCATAGCATGGCTGTCGCAAACTCCTCTCAGACAGAAATTAGGTCTTGTGTGACTGCAAAGTGTAAACTTGTCCTTCAGCTGTGGTCAGAGATATCACAGCAGATGAGACAGATAAAGATAAGTTACACAGATAATCAGGAGCCAAAAGACCATCAGGAGAAGCTGCGTGTCTCTTTAATGATACAGATCCATGAGCTGGATGAGGCAGTGGTAAAAGCAACTCTACACCAGGTCACTGACACCTTCGTCTTAACATCATGTCCTCTAGAGCAGCTGGTAAACACTGTACACAACCTCTTAGAAGCTGACCCAGAGGACAGTTTGGACCTGGCACCAATCCAGACTTTATTTAAGAGTTTCATATCCTATGCAGAGAGGATGGCTGAAGTTGCGAGCTTCATCTCAGCTTTAGCCATTGACGAGAAGAGTCTCGAGAGTGTGGAAAACTCTGTTTCCTGCCTTCTGCGACTTAAGGATGGAGTCTTGCCTCTTCTGCTGGAATTTGATGGCGACTCGGTGCAGTTCCATGGAGCTCTACATAAACTCATCGATTTTCACCAGAAATGGGGGGAAGAAACAGAACAACTGCTGAATGCATTCTGCGATGTCATAAATGTAAAGGATTACATACACCTGTCCGTTCAGGAGATGAAGCGTGATTTGGATGAGTGTTTAGAGGCCCATAAATCTGAGGATCACCACCTTCTGAGCAAACATATAAGACTTGTGATTGGTCGAATGAGACAGGTAGTTCAGTTTGTGCGAAGACGTGTGGATAAGAGTGACGATCCCATCTACCGGAACGGATTACTGGTACTTGTAAAGCAAGCTGAAAATTCTGCAACGGAAGTGAGACGGCATGCAGCAGACATATTTAACACCAACATTAAAGAGGAAGCGTTCCCTTTGTTAGCCGACAGCATCACGGTGGCTATAAAGAACTTTGATGTTCTTCATGAGGGTTTAGATGGTCTACAGCATCCACATCTGCTTAGCCCACTGAGAGAAGCAGCTCGGCAGGTGGCTACAATCTCACCAGTCCCTTACAGAGAAGAGGCAAAGAGGACAACAAATGATCAGGAAAAAACTGAGGACTTATATAATGTAGATGAACAGAAAGAATTAGCAGTAAAGGCTGAAGGTTCAGAAAAGGAAAATCTAGACATGACCACAGTGCACCAGTCTGAGACCAGAGAGGTGAAGAGGTCATTGTTTATAGACTCAAACTCTGTCCAAAAGTCTGACAGTTCTGATTTGTTGCCTCTCTTATACAAAGTTGTTAACATGAGCAAAGCTAAAAATGTCGAAGCTTTAAACGCAGCTTGCACGCGGACTGTGGAACTTTCCAGCTGTTATACTCAGGCTACAAAGGAGGCTGCCAGCATTGTAGAGGAAAACGCTAATCAGGAAATGGAAACCCTTCGGTCTGAGCTTGTCTCTCTGACACCTCTGCTTGTCCAGGCAGCACAGGAAACAGCCATGAGCTCAGTTAAGATCATAGATACTGTCTATAAACACAGCGCTCAGTTCTCTGACCTCATCAAAAACATGCACAATATCCTGATGCCTGTAACTGGAATGTGGTATCATACCATCAAAGCAACGGTTCACAACCACACAGCGAACACGGTGGACACCTGCATCCAAGAGCTCACAGAAGTCATGTGTCTGTGTGCAGAAACAGTTGAACTTGTGACATCGACTGATATTAAAGTGAGATGTGAGAGCAATGACAGCATAACATCTCTATTAAACAAGCTCCAAAAAGCCCAGACTAATACAAAGAACCTCACAGACTTCCTCGTCTCCAAAACACATCAGTCTGATGAACTCGATGGACCTTGTATCCTCTGGGCATTGTCCATCCAAGTTCTACTGACCTCACTGGACCGGATTTTGGGAACTGGTACCAGTCATGAAAGGGGACAGCTGATCCATCATCACATGACACCCAAGAAAAGGTTAGCAGCCATGTCCGAGAACTCACTTCGACTCCAAGAGGCAGCACGGCTGTCGTCTTTACACTGTAGAGACAGCTGTAAAGCGAAACTCCTGAAGGAACGAGATAATGTGAAAGCGCTCAGTGAAGTCTTCTTACAGGCCACAGAGGACCTGGGAACAGTGTCCAGGTCAGGTGTCCTGAGGCTTGCAAGAACAGAGCTTCTACAGAGACAGCTTCAGATTAAAATGAAATCACTGTGTTGTCTCTTGAGCAAAGTTAATGAGGAGTATGTCACAGCGGTTCATAACGTTGTCTCTTTGGCTTGTTCATCAATAATTAAAGATGAAGAAATCCACACACAGTTTGAGGCAAGTGCAGAATTCCTCCTAAAGAATGTTCAAACTGCCACAGAATCTGTCCAGGACTGTTTAAACTTTATGAGAGACCCAAGAGAGAGATCCAGGCTGAGGTTCATTAGTGACCACTTGTCATTTCAGATGTCAGAAATAATGAGCAGGGCGAAGTTAATACTGGAGACACGGACCGTCTCTGAGACGTTAAGCATCGACATTCAGACTCAGTGCTGGTCAGCAAAAGCGCGACACCTTGTAGAAGAACTTTACAAAGTAGATGGAATTTGTCCTGTCACAAAAGAGCAGATCAGACTGGGCTTGCAGGGCAAAGAGAACAGTGGAGGTGTACAGACGGATATAAAACCAAACTCTAGCACAAATGACACAAAACCTTCTAGACGAGGCGTCTCTGAAAAAACAAACCCTGTAAACGTTCCTTCTACAAACAACCCGGAACCGAAACTGGTAAATGATTATTCTACAGTGAAGTGAATTATATCACAGATTGCTCATTACTACATTCAGACTTCATGCAGAAATAACACACTGATGTTCTACACAGGACCTCTCATCCCCGAGGAGCGTCAGAGTGCCAGCGTTCAGCTCTCTGGATCCATCTCTCACCTATACTTCACTCTTCCTAAAGCAAGAAGCAGAACGATGGGATGTTCGTGGAAACCAGATTGTCAAAGTGACCAAAGAAATGGCTGATAAACTCTATGATATGACGCAGTACTTAAAAAAGAAAGGGCCAATTCAGGTAAAATAAACATCTTCAAATTTCCTAAATTATATGTAATGTTTATTTAACAGCTTCATTTCATTTCCAGAGTAAAGATGCCTTTGTGTCATCAGCTAAGGATTTAGTCTCCAGCTGCCAGACTGTCACTCACTTTGTGAAGCTCATAGCTGACCATTGCCTGGACCAGAACTCCACTAAGGAGCTGTGCATCATCGCAGAGCAGATCGTCACCATCACCAACCAGCTCACCATTATCTCCAGGTGAGGGACAGCAGACACCATCATTACCTACAGCCAATCTCAGTTTTTCACAACTCCACACATTTATTTTAGTAACTCAAGTAGAGAATCTAACTTGTTTTAATCATTTTAAAACAATTTCATTCACTATAACACAATTCCAGGAGGTCAGAATTTTAACACCAATGTGATTGAATCTTTAATATCTGGAAGATTCCACAAATATAATTAATGGCATTTATATTGCCATAATTAGAATACCACTTGGGCAGTATTTATGGGCCCCCAATGAGGTTTTCAGAAAAAAGAAAATCCAGTTTCTTCTGTTTGTGCTAATTTGTCACATTTAAATCTTTCAGATCTTAAAGTAATTTTAATATAAAGATTAACCTTTAAGACCTTTAAGATAAACACATGAATAAACACAAGATGCAGCTTTTAAATGATCATTCCATTTATTGAACTTAAAGGTTTATTCAAAAGTTGTGTGAAAAAGTAATTGCCCCCTTACCTACTAAATCAACCAATTAAAAGAAACTCAACTAAATGCAGTTGACTGTTGGGTTTAATGTCACCAGCGACCCCAGTGAACCCCAGGCTCCAGGTATAAAGCTAACTAGAGCTGCTGGTCTGTAAGCTCTTTCAGCATGTTCCTCAGTGGGTGTCTCAGTGAGGACTGCAACCCAGTTTGGCACGTGAAGCAGAGAGGAGAGGTGCTCCTGAGGACGAGTCTTAGAGTAAACTTTGGATTTGCAATTATGCCTCCACATTGTCAGCTGTCCAACCTGCTGTAATGCCGGAGTTTATGGTTAAATATCTCTGCCTGAGGCATCCTGAAGAATCCCTTCTACATAACTATGCTTTCTCTATCATCAGTCCTGTTTATCATGAGCACACTTCTAATGCTGCGATCATCTCCATCAGAGTGATAATTAACCTCAAAAAAGGCTAATATTAATCACAGAAGACGACTGAATGCACAACCTGCACTCAACACCCTGAACAAACCTGATCCCATGGACAATTTTTAGACTGAATTAAAAAAACGTGCCTGAGTAAGGAGCCTCGCACGCCTGACTGTTACCGAGTTCGATCAGGAGGAACGGACAGATCTCGTGGGAAACCCGTGGAAGGCACAGTTTGGTAAATCTGATATAGTAAATAAAAGCTGAAATAAATCTGTCTCTTAGCTTTTACTTTTTGAAACAGAAGTAAATTAGACATCTGAATTGATTTAACACAGGAAATGTCTGGAGTTGTGAAAATTGAGTTGAATGTGCTGTACGTATTTGTGTGAAAGCTTTTGGTCTGAACTGTATACAGGTTAAAGAGCTTACAGGTTATTACATCTTCATTCCAACGCTATATTTTTCTACAAGCTATAAAACATTAATTAAGCAGAACAATGTGTCATGTGACCCGAGGGGTGCATGGTGTCTCTCCAGTGTTAATGCAGTGACGCCCGTGTGCAAGTCCTCTGATGAAATCCTGGTGAAAAACGCACAGAATTTGCTTCAGACTGTTATCCAGGGGCTACGAGCTGCAGAAACGGCATGCATAAAGGTAAACTTATACAGATGTAATGAACTCAGATTACATTATCTTAAAATAAGTACAAATTTTTAGTCAAATCCAAAACAACTGGCAACCATCACTGTGTAAATTACTGTAAACATTACACAGGACGTTTCAGCTGCAGAAAGTTATCCTTACCCGAACTAAACGTCATTTAGTTTTCAAGAACTTCTCATAATAGAAAATTCCAGATCAGTACGTTCTGAAATCTCTCGTATGGATGTTTGATGTGAATATCAGCTGACTCCTGATCTGCATGATTTTGTGCATCGTGCGGCTTCCACAGCTGACTGGACACGGTGTACAGGTGTTCCTAATAAAGTGAAATCACAACAATCAATTCTACAGACTTCTGGGATCTTGCAGTTTGTGTGTGTTATGTATTGAATGTAGCCAGTGAATATAAAATGGCTTTTGCATGTTCTTGTCAATGTGGAAGGGCCTGAGACAACCTGAGCCCAACTCTGACGCAGCAAAGGCGGCTTCTCTGTGCATCCAGTGGAAACAGAAGCTCCTCCTCCAGCGGACACAGGAACAGCTGAACCCTGAGACAGACGACCTCGGGCTCCGGAAGACCTCACTACACCGTGCAACACCAAGCCTTGCACCACCCAGCGTGCTGGAAAGATATAAATAAAGCTTCTGTATCGCAGCGGCACCGTGCCACACGGAAAGGAGAAATAATTTATGTTCGTTTTTGTTTATCTGTAAAATTAAATAGTTCTTACATTTAGTAGAGCCTGCATGGTGCAAAAAGAGTTCTGTAATAACACCCTACAGAGAAAAAGGAGTGATGATCACGGTGCCCGCGGATGTGAAAAGTCTCAGCATTTGCAATTTATTTAAGACGATATAAAATTAATGTGATGGACAGTCTGTCAGTGTCCTTTCTCACACCGGTAACCAAAACAATTCAGTACAAAGACATGGAAAAACACATAAAACCATAAAAGCATTCAGTGAAATGTTCCGTAAAATAAAGTGCTACAAGATTTCAGAAACTCCATCTTACGGAGGGAAAAAAAGAAAAGTACTCTTTACATGAATTTTGGTCGTGTTTTTCTCGCTCGAGTTTCTTCACTTCATAACAAACGACTGAAAAGTTATCTAGTACATCAGCGGATATTAGCCACATGGTCATGTATACTTAAATAATAACAAGCTTAAGCACAGTATTACTTCTTAAAATGTCTTAGCTTAAATTTACATCTTTATGTAATTCATAGATTCATGATTTTTAACTGTTACACTTTCAGTAGAACTATACATTGTGTTTCAGCACTTCTGTTTCTCTTAAACGCTGTGTGTTAAAAGCTGCACACCTGCAAATGATCTGAACAAACGTTCGTTCTGAGTAAAACTCAGGGACCTTTTGAGGAGCACTTGTCAGTACGCTGATGTTTGTTACTAATATAATTTACTAACCGATATTAATCATTATGATGGTGAAGTGTATGTACAAAACAAATATAAATAAATATGAAACTTATACAGTCATGTGTGAATTCCTAACAGAGACTGATTAATCTCAGCTCTGGAGTGTTTACTGACAGAACGGTGACGCTGTGGGGTCAAAGGTCTTAAACACGTCCCTTAATGGCCTGTCCTTCTTTTCCACTTCTTTGTCATCATCTAGTTCTTCCTCCTGCGCTCCGGCAGCCTGTCCAGCGGGTCTGTTCTGTCGGCTGTCGGTGTAGGCCGGGCGTATGAGCCCTGCCAGGTGCTGGATTGGCAGGTTGTGCATGGCGGGTGCTGCTGCACGCACAGGGGAGCAGGAAGGAGCGGACATCGCTGCAGGCGTGCTCTGGCCTGGCTGAGATCCACTGGTCTGGTTTTCTGAGACTTCATGTAAATCCTCACTCTTCTTCTCAGTCGCCACTGGTGAAGGCACCTGTGGCTGTACAAGGCTCTCACTTTTCACTGTCTGCTTTACAATGCCTGCATTTTTCTGGAGCTCCTCTGGCTCCCGTTTTGGCAAAAGTAAGTTGTGGTTACGTGGATCATACAAGCTAATGCCCCCAAGCAGTGTGGTGGGGCTCTCCAACCCGCTACCTGTGGAGGACGCCAAGCGAGGGGCGTATGGAGGCAGCTTCTCTGAATCGGACCTAGCCGACTGACGAGATGCACCTCGCTGTAATCTTGGATCTGAAACTCCTGCACCAGAGGAACCCTCTCTCTTGACAGGCATCTTGGAGTCCAGGCTCCCAGACCGATTTATCCTGACCTCTTTATGAGTCCGGGGATCTGTGGGTTTCTCAGGGTTTAGTCGAGCCTGCAGAGTCCTGCAATGGGGGACACCCAGAACATCCACATCTTCTCTGAGGCGCGCAGCTGCCAGTCGTGGGTCTGGAGGAGTCGGAGCAGAGGATGGATGGTCTGAAGATGTGGAGAGGTTGCGGTTCAATTGGGCATCTGCTATAAGGGGAGGCAGAGGAAGATTAATAGAGGGTTCCTGCTTGGGAATCAGCAGTGGAATGAGATCCTCAGGCGCCCACACAACACTGTGAGCGAAGGCTGGACGCTGAAGCAGGATGTCCACCCGGATGTGGCTAAACTGTTTGATTTGGCAGCGAGGGTCACGCAGCATGGCTCCAGGACCTGGATCAAGTGGGATTAGAGCAGCTCGCTCCCTCAGCTCACGCTCACCCTCATCATCCTCCTCCCCAGCAGAAGGCTTCTGAGCCACAGAGGAGCTAGGCTGTGGGTGGTGGTGAGGACCTGCCTTGGGGTTCACAGGCTCTACAAGCTTAGCCTTGTGGGCATCTCGGGCTAATCTGGGGTCAATTACAGCTTCAGCTTCTCTCCTGCTGTCTGGACCGTGCTGTCGAGGGTCAACCTGAGACCGTTCCTTGTGAAGCCTGGGGTCACTCAAGGGGGTCGCAGTCACACCAGTCTGCTGAAGCTTGGCCTGCTGGGACTGCAGCATTTCATTCTGCTTTTTCAGAGTCTTTAAGATGGCTGTCACACTACTGCCATCTTCATCATCACTAGAATACCAATTTGTGGTTTCATCTGAAACAAGAAATACATTTTTACAGATTTTACACTCAGACTGAACATGTAAATAAACAGATGTATACAGACAGTGCATTTCCTCCCTTACCTTTATCTCTGCTGAGTCCCGTGGGGTCGCGTCCCTCAGGTCTGTGGGAGTCTGAGTCCTGTGGATTTTGATTCAGGTGTAGAAGCAGAGCTTTCTGGACAGCTGGTAAGATGTCCTGCATGCCACTGTGGGGCTCTGTGGCACTGCCGCCCTGCTGCTGGGCTTCCTGCATGGACCCTGACTGGCCTTCTTCTGGGGAAAGGAGAAGATTTGGAGCACTATAGGTCAGTAAACTCTTTCAATATCAAAATAAAATCACTCCTTGTGATTAAAGCACAGTTTTGATGTAATGTGTATAATCCAGCTATTCAAACCTTTCCCACAGATCTGATATGTGCTCTGTGATTTTTATGGTCAGTGAAAATACAGGTATTGGTTATTACTAGCGTAACAGAACACACCTGACCATGCTGTTATGCGATAATAATGCAATTCAGGAAAAATAATGCACCATTTCACCTGGGCTAAATGTGGCCTAAACACAGTCATGCAGCTCTAATCAAGTTTTCTTCTGAAACAATACAGAAATGTAAAAAAAACAAAACAAACACTAATCAAGTTTTATTCCTACCTGCTAAACCAAGCGGCTGGACACTGAACAAGCTTTTGAAAAACTCTGAAGGCATCTGACTCATAGCTTGGAAAGGGGCATTCATCGGTGCGCTGAACGGTGCCCCCTGCTGGTTCATCTGAGGATTTGTATTGTGGTGGAAGCCTGGGGGCTGATCTTGCAGTCCTGTGGGTGGCATGGGAACGCCCTGGCCAAAGCCCTGAGGTGTCGCTTGTGCTGGAGGGCTCTGGGGAAGACCTGGGCCTGGGAAGTGAAGAGCAGGACCACCCATGGATCCGGGAGAGCCTGGAGGTGGCAATACAGAATGACTGTGGCCAGGGGACATCATGTTACCAGTCTCCATGTCCTCCTGAGCAGAGCCTCCACTACCCTGAAACTGCCCAGCTGGAGGAGAGCTGCTATTGTAGAAACTAGGCCTAGAATAAGAAAATAAGCATCACTACCAAAAACTGACGAGTTTTAAAACAAACACCACCTTAGAAGTCCCAACAGTTCATTCTACCTGATCACAGAAAACAAAGTACCTCAGTGCAATCTTCTGTGCCAGGTCCACTGTTGGCTGCACTTTGATTTCAAACAGAGAAGGGATCTTCTTGCTGCCATCCTGAGGACTTCCTGAGCCTGGGGTTGGTAAGAGCCCTACACCAGGAGGAGGTTTAGGCAAAGGAACTATGCCCTGCTTCCTCAGGTCCTCCAGCTCCTGCTCTTCCTCATGGGCATGCTCCTCATCGGTGTTCAAAATCTGAAATGGAACAGAGCAACCAAGCGAATGTGAAGGATCAGGCATTGTAACTACAAACAGTACATGTGTGTGAACTCTTACTTTGTCTAACAGCTCTTTTGTAAGCTCAGTTAGAGGATCGTGAGAGAATTTGCAGTGGTCTCCTTGGTAGCACTTTGCTCCAGTGTGGAAGAACTTACAGGGATATTCATGTGAAACACTGAGTAAAGGGTCAATATGGAAAAAGAGGAAAAAAGCACAACTTGGTGTTTATCTCAATAACGCTAATACATTTTACACTAAACAGATCTGCTGTTGTTTCTGAAGGATATTGTGCATGTAGATGCAGTTCTCTCCTTTTGTGCAGTATCCCTGGACATAGAACTTACAAAGTTCTTTCTTCTTCTCTGGGACTACATTTTCATGTTCAAACTTGCATTGATCCCCCTGTGAAAAATCAATCACAGTCAGTTACATGTAAAACTCAGGCCAGGCGGCGTGACATGCACGTCCATCTCACACGTGTACAAGTGCAGAGACTTACTTTAATGCATCTACCCTCAATGAAGTATTTACAGATGTTTCTGCCGTTGTGCTCAACCGTGTGCTGGTTGATGAACTCTTGACTCATGATTGGTCGTTTTTTCTGGAAACACTGCTGGCCCTGCTCGTCCTGCAGGGTCGTGATCACGCCATTTAGACACAGTTACTGTACATAAAATGCTATGAAGTACCATTAGCGTATCTGTGAGCCTCACCGCTTTTGTTCCTCCTCCGCTTTCTCCTGACTCTCCTCCTCGGCCCCGGCCCCAGTTTTTGCCCTTCAGTTTCTTGTTCTTGTTTAGCGCCCCACGCCCTCTGCCCACACTTCCTCCGCCACGCCCTCGACCACGTGGGCCGCTAACTGAAACAGTTATGAAAATAAAACTGATGGACTACAGGTAATATTGGATTAGATTACACGCACATTACACATACAACATGATGTGAAAACCTTCATAATGATGAACGCAAACCTTGGAGTGGACAGCTAAACTCTCAGATGCGAATGTGAAATGTAAAGACGAGCAGAAGAGTTAAACTTGCGCTTACACTGCAGGCCTTTCATGCTGGACTTCATGCCTTGCTCTTTAGATGAGCCTGCTTTGTGCGAGGTGCTGAACTCTTTGGCTTGTTTATATTTGGAAAGCTCGTCACAGAAGTCATCCTGCTCTTCGTCATAGTCGTATTTCTCTTCACTCTCACTGTTTTTGCGCTGTGTTGATCTGGGGGGTTTTCCATGACCGCCGCTAGGTTCGTGTTCACGCTACACACACGCAGGTACACAGCAAGGAGAAGTGGTCAGACGGAGACAGAGACGCAAGCTGACGTGTAAATGAACTGAAATGTTTTGTACCTGTGTAAACCGACCATCAAAGTCCCGGTAAGAGCGCTTGCTCCGTTTGCTCTTGTGTCTGTCTTGATGTTCGTGATCACTGCTGTAACTGTCAGAATCAGAACCACTGGATGGGGAGTGGTGCTGAGAGACAGCAGGAAGAAATGAGAAACCAGAGACGACACATTTACAAAGACAGAATGTGATGTTTTTACACAAGGAAGTTGGGAGTATACCTTCTGTCTGTCCCTTCGCCTTCTTTTTGACTTCCTTTTCTCTTTGATCTTCCTGTGTCTCTTATGAGCGTGCCGATGCGATTTGTCATCTTTCTCCCGCACTTTTTCCTTTTCTCTGTCTTTTTCTAAATCTTCAGTCTCCACCTTGATTTCCTTTTCTTCTTCAATCCCAATCCCTTCATCATTGATTTCTCCGTCCTCCAATTCACCATCCTCCCTTTAAAAAACAAATCATACAATTTCACCATGCACAATATTTACTAAACCATTCTCAAATTATCACCTCAACATAACAGCCTCGGGATCTGAAGGAGGAAACAGCACAACATCCACATGAAGGTCGGTGGCCCAGATGTGAACCAGCAGCTTCTCATCAGACTGAACTGAGCACATGAAAATACTGTCACAGAGTCGACCGACATTAAAAAACAACTGTCCAGCTTCCTTCACGTGGTGTCTGAGTGTCCTCAGGAGCAGCTTTTACAATCACACACACTATATGGCCAAAAGTATGTGGACACCTTGTTGAACATCCCATTCCAGGTTTATTCCCCCTGTGTGTGTGCAGTTATAATGAGCTCCAGTCTCCTGGGAAGGCTTAACACTAGAGTTCTGGGCGTGGCTACGGGCTTTGTGTACAGCTGTAAGAGCATTAGTGAGGTCTAAGACTTCAGTCTGTACTGAGACACACTGAAGCTGTTCTGGTGAATTGTGCCAGTCCAATACCCAAAACGGTAACTCTGGTTTTCCCCTTCAATTTGTCCTTCTGTTTAGTCCACTTTATTAGCAACACCTGTGTGTGTGTGTGTGTGTATATATATATATACATATATATATATATATATATGCAGTCATCTAATCAGCCAATCACGTGGCAGCAGCACGGTGTATAAACTCCGGCAGATACAGGTCAAGAGCTTTAGTTAATGTTCACAACAAACATCAGAATGGGAGAAAAGATCTCTGTGACTTTAATCATGGCCTGGGTGGGTGTTGGGAACAGATGGGCTTTCAGTTTTTCAGAAACAGATGGTGTGAAAAACAAAACACACTGAGGGAGCGACAGTTCTGCGGGTGGAAACGCCTTGTGGATCAGAGATCAGAGAAAAATGGCCAGTGAAAATGGCAAATCCTCAAACCAGCCCATGTGGCTTCAACATCCATCCATGCTATGATCAAAGAGAGATCAGACTTTTCTCACATTCTGATGTTTGATGTGAACATTAACTGAAGCTCTTGACCTGCATCTGCATGTTTTTTTTAAACTGCACTGCTGTGACATGATTGGCTGATTAGATAACATGTACAGATGTTCCTAATAATGCAGACAATTGTGTGTGTGTGTGTGTGTGTGCGCGTGCGTGTGTGTATGTGTTTGTTTATGTAAAAACTTTCAACCAAACTGATAAACAGCACCACTTTTTTCCTCACCAATTTTAGAACCCTATTTGAACCAATGGACACAAACAAACTACCAACAACTAACAAATCAGCAGCCACTGCGGTGTAAATCCTTACAGCTGATGAGAAACTATTTTAGAGAGGAGAGGCACACGTCCAATAACCTGACACTCAGGACACATTCCTACTCAGTCTGGATTAGATTTACATGGAGGAAGTGGGAAGTGGAAAAAAAGCAGTTATTACTGATACATACTGAACATCTGAGATTTTAATCTCGTCATGTCACTGGTGAGGAAGTCACTCTCTCTCTCTCTCTCTCTCTCTCACTCACTCTTTCACTCTCTCATTCACACACTCTCTCTCTAAATTTCTTATTTAGGCCGTTTGGTGGACTGACTATTTATGCTTCTGTTTGTTAAACTGTCTCCTTATACAGCTTTACAGGCAGATTCCCAAACTTTTCATCTTTTCATCACATCCTGCCAAAACCAAATCAAAGCCGAGTGGTGTTCGAGTATAAAACGCAGACTTTTAGGCACGTTATCGTGCGTTATTGCGCACAGGTACGACCTACAGACACACAATCAAGCACCATAACAGAAACTATCGTAACAAGCCAAAGCAATCAGTTATTGAAGTTGTGGAATTAAACGTTTGGTGTAAAAACTATCCATATATTGTTACGATGATCAAATTACTGTCATTTATTCATTCATATTTATTTCACTCATAATTACTAGGCGTCTTTCAGCAACATATGTCCGGAAAGCTCATCTCATCTTAATAGTACTTTAGAAAATCATGTATTAAAAGAAGTTTAGAGATTCTAACTTTAGTTAATTTATTCATAATAAATAAATAAATGACTTTAATATGTTTAGCACTACACCGAGCACATTTTAATTGCAACCTATTTGCTTAATTGAAAAAATAACCCTAAACATTACTATCAGGGCACACACTAAACTCCTCACAACTATTTTATTTATTTAATGAATGAATGAATCCCAGCATTGCGCCGTTTATAAGGAACTCCTGCAGGACTTTTCCCTTCATCGGGGGGCGGGGCTAAACTCGCCCAAGGTACACACTAGTGGGAGGGGTTTCCATTACGTCATCAAATATTCAAACAGCTCAGAAGCAGCTCGCAGTAACGCGCTGTACCGAGCGGCTTATTGTCCGTCCTGCAAACAGCCCCTACTCTGGAGATTAACCAGCAGTACAAATAAAGAAGGGGACAACAGTGAAAATGGAGCAGACGAGCGGGACGGGAACAGATGAACCACTGGCTCTGATAAAGCTGACAGTTGTGCTAGAAAAATGAAAGTACATGCAGTAAAGATGGACTGGGGCTGGCCTGTGGCGATGAGCTACGACATCAAGCCAGTGCCCTAAACGTTGGAAAACTCGAGTGAAATGAACAGGGAAAATGAAAACAGCCACTGAAAAAATGTACAAATAAAATCCTGCACAGAAGCAGATAAGAACGTTACTCGACCTTTCATCCCCTGCCAGCTCAGAGTCTGTCATGTTTTTGTCAAGGACGGGGTTTGGGGGACAGGAGAAGAGGCTCACAAAAGCCATGATGGTTAGAAACGGATTTGCCCTTCTCCGCAACCAGACTGAGATGCATTCAGTCACTCATGGAGACGGTGGCTTGTTGTGAGAGATGATGATTAGCTAGTCTGAAAAAACACACTCACGGATACACGTCTCAACAATGAGACGGTTAACAGACATTATCCTCTCTCATGTCAATGCTGATATTTTTACGCTGTAAACACAGCTTTGATACCGCAGGTTTGTTAACGTCCCGCCGGCTGACAGCTGTCTTGGTGCGATACTGCAGACGGAGTGTGGAACAGAGATTGTTATGATTTTCGATGCAGTCAATAACTCCCTCAGACATGGCGCCCGTTTAGAGTGTGTCGCAAAATGGCTACAAGGACGATGAACAAGAAGAAAGCTCCCGCCCACTTAGACTTTGACCAATCGGAATCTCGGACCGTGTTGCAGCAGACCCGGAACCGTCGTGTGATTGGTCAGAACACTGGCGCCCTGGAGTTTGTCACCGTTTCCCCTCACCGTATTGGATGTCGAGGCTGTCATAAACGCGCGCGCGCTTTAGAACAGGACGCAGCCAATATGGATGCGCAGCTGCGCTCCGGTAACCGGCGTCTTCTTCCGGTCTGTTCTCCAGTAGCGCTCTGTCACAAACCTGCTCTGTAACGAGCCCCTTCTTTCTCTCTCGCCTTGAGTAAAATGTGACTCTACATTTTGGCACTAGGTGTCACTCGTTTCAAAGCAGCTACAAGAATGTGGCCAAATTCACACAGTTTAAATCGGTTTATTATAATAAAGATGGACGCTAATAAAACCCCCGCTTTATTATTCTCTAATTAATAAAACTCATTAAAAGTCAGGCTGGCCCTAATCCTAATTAAAAGATCTCTCCTGGAGCACCAACACCATGGCAGTACTAAAGAAGGCACAGCAGACAGGAGGTCTCCAGAGAGTCAGACCATCAGCTGCTCACTGCCTGTCTGGAGGAGCTTTTCAGCTCCCGCTGCTTCAGCAGGGCATCAGACCTAGTGAAGGACTCCTCTCACCCTGGACACCACCTGTTCCACCTTCTGCCTTCTGGAAAGCGCTTCAGGTCCATCACCGCCCGGACTCACAGACTTAAAAACACCAGTGCAATACGGGCACTGAACACTACCACATAAATACTGAGTAAAACACTGCACAGCAGCGGAACATTAAACACTGGACTTCTTTACAGCACGGCGCAGTGTTTCATTTCTCTGTGCCCTTATTTATAGTTTGTGTAATATGACTGCACTATTGTTCTGTTAGAGATATATTCAGTGCAATATTCACTGCTACCTCACTGCCACTTTCTGTCTTAAGATGTCTGTTGTCC
>JAOUQY010000042.1:6929820-6945199 GCA_028566355.1 Doras micropoeus | reverse complement strand
GGAGAGAGAGACAGAGAGAGAGAGGGAGAGAGAGAGAGAGAGGGAGAGAGAGAGAGAGAGAGAGAGAGGGAGAGGGGGAGAGAGAGACAGAGAGAGAGAGGAAGAGAGACAGAGAGAGAGAGAGAGAGAGGGAGCGAGAGAGGGAGGGAGAGAGAGAGGGAGAGGGAGAGAGAGAGTTATAGGCGGTCACTATTCTTTAGATTTTCCGAGTCCTACAGCGGAGGCGTTTCCACTCTTCACTGACTTTATCTGTATGAAATGTGATGCTGTGTTGATGGTACATAAAATTTTCCTAAATGAAATCTAAATGTTATTTAAAATCAGCTGTATGCACTAAGAGAAGCCGGTGTTCTTAAGCACAGTGTTATTATTAAACATCACTTGCATGGATTTTGCTTGTTATTGTTTTTCTCAGCATTAAAAAAAAATACACAATCATATAGAATTGATTGATCATATGATTGCTATTCTTCATATTTATCCGTTTCTGTATAATAGAATTGTTACAAGTCCTTTGGTGCTCCTCTATAACAGCTCTAACAGTAATGCAAGACAAACTGCAGTTTTATATTAAGGCGCTCGTTCTACATCATCGTTTCTATAGTAACAGATAATCATAAGGTCACAGTGGACTCCTAACAAATCTATGACTGATAATAAATAGATTAAAAATGTGTTATTTAACAAAAAATGTATCATTGATAATGTGATATTGTCAATCTTTCTGTTTATTTGACATTTATAGAAGCAGTCCGTGTCAGCTCTTACAGGGTAAAGTTAAAGGCTCTGCTACAGGAACGTCTTCAGGACAGAGAGCTCTGCATCCTTTTCTCTTAAACAAGCTGTTTATTTATTACATTATTAACTCAAAGAGAGAGAAACGCACACAGCGCTGCTCAGCATATGATAAATCCTCTAGGATGGTTCTGGAAACATGGACTGTCACTGTGACGGGGAAAAGCCTGAGTTAGTGTGCAAGATGGAACAGTTTGGACTAGATATAGTCGGGTTTACATCCACACATGTTAAAGGCTGAGGGGCGTGGTTAGGATGAATGTCCTCTCGAATCTGAGCAATGTTACTGGAAATATAAGGAAATCATGTTAAAGTTTATGCCAGGGTTCTGGAGCAGAGACTAGGCCCAATAATTGAATCTGGATGAAATTAAGTAGAAGGTTACAAGTACAGTTGGTGGAAATGATGTTCCTTTGTAGGGATGCTGAGTTTACTCTCCGTGGTAGGTTGAGAAGCTCAGCAGTCTGTGAGAGCCTCGGAGTAGAACCTGTGGTCCTCCAAATTGAGAGAAGCCAGATGAGGTGGTCGGGCACCTTACAAGGCGTCTCCCGCTACAGATTTATCGAGATTCCAGGGCAGGCCACTCGAAAGATTATATCACACAGTTGGCTGAGGAACATCTGGGAATCCCACAGGAGAAACTGGAATCTGTGGCTGGGAATAGAGAAGTCTGGGCTGACCTTCTCAACCTGCTGGCACCATGACCCCCACCCATGGACTGTAAACTGAAAAAAGCATGATGTCATGCCTTAATAATAAATTGTTGGCATTTTTTTCTGGTATAAGAGAAAAAAACTTGAACACTTAAACATGATGTTATGGGAAAATAAACAGGTTCTGGATATTAACAGCTTCTAATCACGTTGTTGAGTACTTCCTGTAAGAGCATGCCTCATCTGAACTTTCATTCTCAAATTGAGTTATGACACCACTGACACTTGTGAAGAACACGTCTCCCTCCTACCTTATGTCCTGTAAATTCGTATCTGTATTTCCTTTATGGTGATGTCAGTTCCATGTTGCCGTCTGATTCCCATTCTTCAGCAGCTCCTACGTGTCTACTGTGACTTCTCGGCTGTGGAGCCTAGAATTCGGCTAAACCACCCAGAATTCCAATCCGAGCCCCCACCCACTTTTCCAGTTCCACACAATCACTCTGTGTACCACTAACGGCTGAAGGAGGGTTAGGGTTAGGGTTAGAAAGTGATATAATCATATGCGTTGGCAGTGAAGTGTAGGACAGCCAACAGTAAATTTACAATACGGCTACAATATGATTTGGTCACCGTACGTACAGTTTAGCTGAAGTCTAATTAACAGCAATGCTCTGGAAATGGCTAACCATTTGCTAACCAACTAGTTAATGCAGATTTTGTGAACTTAATGAAAAATGTATTTCCATAGTTTCCAGGTTGTTCTGCGTGTCTGGGAATGCTTTACTACACACCTGACATTCGTGAGTCTTTCTGCATGTGGAGCTACACAGAGAGATTTATTAATTAATTATTCATTAGTAATGAATTATGAATAAGAAAGTAGGAGTGCAGTGTGTTACAAGGAATAAATGATTTGAAAGCAACAACTAAAACTAAAAACACATCCAGTCTTACAGGGGTGTGTAGCCTGTAAAGGACAGAATAGGGGTGTACTCTGCACCAAAACACAAAACTGTGTACAATAACAACTGAGAGGAAACAGAAGAGGTTCAGAGAGAGGTGAACAGACAACTTTTTTCTTTTTCCCTGTTATATAGATTAAAATATATCGTGCACATACAGACAGGTGACAAATTAAAGGAAAAATCAACATAAAGTGTTTTAGTAAGGTGCAGCTTCAGTACGCATTGGCATACTGGAAGTGACCACGCCCATGAGGACAGAAAAGTTTAATTACAGGATAAAAGTAAGGAGAAGAATGTTGTACAGATTTGCAGTGATGCTCCATTCTAAGGGGACGAGTGGAGGCAAAGCATGGCAGCAAAATAAATAAATAAACTCCCCCAAATAACAAGAATAATTAATCTGAATGTGCATATAGCTGAAACCCATCCAGGGCTTCATCAGGCTGCCTCTTACACCGCATTTGTTTTAAGTTACAGAACCCACCCTCCGTGGGCGGGGCCAAAGGGCGCTTTACTGCGTGACCATAACACGGAGCTGCCACACAGCCGCGTGCGCGCGCTCGGAGTCGCTCTGAGGAAGCACACAGAGAGAAGAAAAGCGCTCGCGCCGGAGCGCCGCAAACAAAAGAGTCGAAAACAAACCCGCGACTGCGCGATCTGGAAGAGCTCTGTTTCTTCTTCTCCCACTCACAGGACAACTCGGAACATTTCGTTTTGTCGCGCTGCCTGCAGTCAGAGAATATCTAAATGCAAACTCTTTTCTTCTCACTTCTGTCTTCTTTTGTAAACGGAGGATTTCTGTTGCATGGTCTCTGCTCGCGCGGTCGGGTTTTCTCTCCTTGATCCTCTAAGCCGTATGCCCCAGGAACATGTCCAGGTGAGTATCACACTGCGTCCGAATCAAAAGTCATCTTTCTTTAGGTCGGATAACTTTTCAGCAGCTCCAAGAAGCTCGAAATGATCATTTAAACAGTAACGGGAGAAAAGTTAGTAACTTTGCGGACAATTCTGAATTCATCCCGACTCATTTTGGACTTTAACGCAGATAAAGCTTATTAATTCTGCTTCTGATCAAAAGGAGAAAATAACAAAAATAATAATTACTCCGAGCTTTAATGTGTAAAAAGCCGACAAAGCCGCGCGGTCTTTCCGCACCGTGACGCGCTTCTGCAAGACACCGGACTCGGAGGTAAACGCCGAAAACGGAGTGATTCAAAGCCCTTGTCGGTCTGCCTCTGAGCCACGCTGACTCGTTTAGCCGTGTTGTGGAAAACACAGGACAGCACCTGTTTGTTGTTGTTTCACTCTGCAGCGCCGGGTCCGAGTCGGGACGGGAAATTCTCCGCTTTCAGTAAACTCTACACAGCTCTACACAACTCCACACAGCTCTACACAGGACTTTGGCGCAACACCGAGACTATAAAACACGTATTATATGAAAAACACAAGGTACAAATATCCTGGTCTGTGCAGGTCCAAAATTACTTCAGGGTTTTTTGGATGCTGAATTTCTCGCTCATTTGCGAGCCGACTTTAAGCCACTAGGAGGAGCTCATATTTCCAGAAAACTTTTTTTGTGGATGATTTTTTTGTTTGGCTTCTTGACTGCCAGTCAACTGAGCGATAATCCAATCGTTTGTGATGCCGAGGACACGCGTTTCCGTTTCGCGCTTCGTGCCGCTCGCGCTCCTCGCAGTTCTGTCGAGTCCGTCGCCTCGCCGTCGGCACGAGCCGCAGCTCTCCTGATGTTTACAGCACATCGGATCATTCCGCAGTTTGGAGTCAGCTGTACACTACACTACCCGTGAGTTACTGAACGTGATGATTTGTTCAGAAACGCCGGCATGGGGAAACAAACACAACAAAAACAAACAATGATTTCACATTCACTGCAGTCGCGCGAGATTAAAGCCACCGGCGATCAGTTTCCTCTGTGCACGAGACAAGATTTCTAAACGCGTACACATTCTCCGCGCGTGATATTTTATTCTCACGTGCGCTTTATCAACCCGCCAGCGGTTACATTTTGTTTCACGTGAACACGGCGTGTTTCGTGCGATTCGCGTCGAAGAAAGAAAATAGGAAGTTACACTTGGCACGGAATGAAGTTGACTTGTGACGCAGTTTGACCGGAGCTTCTACCTCGCGTGACCCGGCCATCGCAAAACTGGCCTCGCTAGTAAACATAGCGGCGAACTGAAACGGAGAAACGGTCCGTCGCGTTTTCGAGTCACGGTGGCAGAACGTCGCTCGTGCGCGCAACTACGGCGTCGCGGTAATCAAGTTACAAATGAAGACCTTGTACCCGCATTCCAGAAACGGTAATTGCTGCTGTTTTATTTTGTCCCGCAGACGGCAAAACCCGCCCGGTAGCCCAGCCTTCTTAAAGGAGCAAGGGGAAAGCGGAGAGAGCGCTTCCCGGGCCGAGCCGTGTGAGAGCCCTCAGCCCAGCGGGGAACTCTTGTTTAGGGGCGGGATCACGGTGCCGAATAGCCGTGTGGCTTACCAATCGAGGTCGCCTGTGTTCCGAACCCTCTCCAGGTCGTCAAGTGGATATTTTTCGTTCGACAGTGAGCCGAGCTCTCCGCTAATCAGCCATAGCACGGCCACTCAGACCCCGAGCCCGTCTAGTCAGGTGATAACTCACGCCCTGCAGCGCATTTCCGAAGCGCGAGGCGACGCGCACAGTCATGGTAAGGACCCCAACACCCCAAACTCCCCACACCCCTCTCCCAGTCTGTCCTTTCATAGTGCTGGGATTGCATGCTGGTGTTTGTCCCTCTCCACGCTGTGATGCACGTTATACTAAGCAGTCTCACCACCATCTCTCTTATTCATAACGACTTCTGCGCTCTGAATCTTCGCTGCATGTGTTTGAGTTTTCTGTATTTTTTAAAGTCCTGTAGTCTACAAAACGTTTCCATGCATGACATCGTCTCTTAAAGACATTTATATATCTGGCCCAGATGTGGAGTGGCAAAATGTGCATGATGACGTTTAACAGTTTTGCTGTGCTTATAGAAGAGAGTTGTGTTGTTGTGTTGCACGTTGTGTATCCTTCTCTTGTACTCAATGTTATTAAACAGTCACTACTTGTTGGCCTAAAGTCAACATCATTCCCATTTTCCCCAAATCTTTAAGCGTTTGTTTACACATGTGACTGCACTTGCATGTGCTTGAACATCCGTTTGGGTTAGGAGGTCCGTGTGCCTTTTCACATACCCACAGGAAACACGTTTTTTCTTTGCACTGAGGGTAACCCCCATGTTTAGAGTGTACAGGGAGTTAGCGTGCACCTCTCCTCACAATGGAAGTGATGGAGGAAGCTGATTTGCTTGTCGTCTCTTTATTTCTGCGGACTGTTGCAGAGGCTTCAGGTGACCAGCCAGAGCAGAAGCTCTATCCTCCGGCAGTCAAAATAGTCTTTTGTGAAGCCCAGACATGAGATCTAACCATTCTTATTCTCTCCTATAGAGAGGCAGGAGATGAGAGCCTGTGATAAATCATGTTCCTGGAGTGCCTTACTAGTGCCCTGTCTCCAAGAGGCCACACTTACTGGAGAAGGAAAGCAGCACTGGCTTATCAGGGCTCTCATCTGTGTCTTATGAAGCAGGGTTACTCCATCAGTGTTCACTTGTTTTGTTTGGCTTCATTGTAGCAGTTTGTCGTGAAATCAGCACACAAACTTGGCTGTGTTTTGGTTTGGTTTGAGACGTATCGGCGGTCCTGATGTAGGTCAGATGAACCTGTATCTCTGAACCTGTCTGCTTGCTGGGTGTAGTAGCACTGCTGCCAGCTGACATGAGGTGGAGAGGGCTCTGGCATACATTGTGATGTGTTTGACACGGCGTAACAGACTGTATCATCTTAGTGTATAAGTCAAAACAGAGCACATCGCAAATCCATCCGACCACAGTGACAGTTCACATGTAAACAAACAGACACCGCGTCCTCACCCGTCAGTATCGCTGTCGTTGGCGCGTGGCCGAGTTTGTGAAAGTAGAGATTGTAATTGAGTAATATCATGAGTGAGTTTTTGAGCTATTTTATAGTGAAAGCCTCAGCGAGTCTGCTGTGTGGAAATGAGTAGCACATGGTCTTAATATGATTGGGCATGAGAAATAACAGTAAAACTGGTTCTCGCTTGAGTCATAGCTGGAGAATCAGTGCACCTTCAGCCAGATTGTGGTTGTATTATTAGCACTTTGCCTCGTATTCTCTCCAGGTGTTTTCTGACCACAGCTCAGATTTACTGCAGGACTCAGAGTTATCTCGCTTGTTCCAACTGTTGTATTAAAGTTCATGCACACTGATTATATAAGCTTTTCTAAAAGCTTCGACTCATGGCAGCTGAAAGACTTCTTAGAATTTTAGGGAGAAATCTGATTTGTTATGGAAAGACAGAAACCAGAAATAAGATAAAGACAACAGGAAAATGACACGCAGACAGAAAAAGATGACTGAACATGACGTAGCATTCGACACCTCACTGCAGAGCATAATTAGACAGAATCATGTTTCCATGAACACCAGGGCTGATATGATGAGGAATAAAATATAAAAGTAACTTTTTCTGTAATATTTTTTTCATTTTACTATTATTGTATGCACATGATTTACAAAGAAAAAAGATTTTCTGCTGAGTTTTTTTGGGGTTAGTTGTACAGCATGCATGCAACTCATCTTTCCTTGTTTCATTATTTATCTTTTCCTAGAACTATGGCTGCCTTTCTATAATCAATATCCACCCCACGGAGAAGCATCTGGGGGGGACATGCAAGCGGAGCTGTACGTCGCGCAAGAGTTGCGGCGCATTGGCGATGAATTTAACCAGCTTTATTTTCATGAGGTGAGAAACATATAGTGTGCGTGTGTGTGTGTGTGTGTGTGTGTGTGTGTGTGTGTGTGCGCGCACGCGTGTGTGTGTGTGTGTGTGTGCATGTGTTTAATAAACAGGTTGTTTGGTCAAATTTTTCTGAAGAATACGTTGATTCTCTCTGAGCTCATGATGAAGAACCAGAGCCTTGAAAGCGTTTGAGATTTTGGGCTCTCACTGCAGAAGTGCTTACTAACATTTACTTGAAGGATTTGTGTATTTTTTTAATTGCATGTCTGAACATTGCATCACTTCATGTACAATCAGACATCAAGGTCCCGCCGCGAGGAGCCGCCTCTCATGAGTCATGTGTGCAGCGCAGAATAGGAATTTCTCAAGGGTTGTTTGGGAGGTGACTAGTTCTTCAAATCATCGCTGAAAGGGAAACCTTGTTCTCTTTTAGGATTCTATATTTAACATTTTTATTTTTATAAAGTGTACACGGACCACTGCCCTGTTTTTGACTCAGGATTAAGCATCAGATGAGCCATGTATTAATTGTACAGTTATTGTATATATACTCTATACTGTACATGTTGTAGTTTTAGTAGGAGCCGTGTTTTCCAGTGGCTTTGCCTCTTTTTGGGTAAGCTGAATGTAAGCTGAATTTCCTGGGACTTGGCATATTTAATCCTGGGATTGGCATATTTAATCCAGAATTTGTATCTGTATCTCACAGAAAATCTGTAAACTTTAGATTATCTTGGTGTACTTTCATTATCGCCAGCACGTGGCTTTATGTCAGCTGCTAGCGTGGTATTGTGTTGCGCGGATGTCTTCATGCTCGTCCACGTCACACGCTTTCATGTCGGCCAGACTGGGAGCTCTTCATGCAAATAGCAGCTTCATAATCTCACATGAGCTTATCGCTCTCCTATTTATCATTGTTTCACCTGTTTAGCTCTGTAATACACACCAGTTACTGTTTCAGGGTTTGGAACATTCGGGGTTTTCTTTTTAAAAAGTCTCACTGTAAAAGGCTTGGAGGTTCATTTTGTGTTTCAGACCCCATCATGACATTAGCGCTGCTGTCACACGTCTGTTATAACACACAGTGGTGGATTTAAAGGGATACCTTGTTATATAATCCTAATGAATTAACAATATTTATATATATATATATATGCATGTGATCCTAGTAGCTTTCCTGCGTTTGTTAACTATATTATGATTCTCACACATTCTTCTAAGTATTACACAATTATCCTGATGAGCAGGAAGCAGCAGGTTGATTACAATATTTTGAAAGGGTGACTAATATAACAGTGACTCAGAGACGGTCTCTCACCTTTATCAGAGCTGTTTTGTTTTGGTTATGTTTTCTTTCACCTCCATGTAGAAGTGGCTAAGATGTCGGTAACAGAACGATGTCATATGCCAGAAAGCAGAACAGGTGCAGTGTCATGTGTCCCGCGTGCGATGTTCTGCAAAACATGCCCTTTTCTTTTCCACTGTCACTATCTTAAAAGTGTAAGAGCGTTTTCTGTAGAACAGGTGATTTCCCTTCCAGACAGAAGCGTGTGATCAGATATTGAGAATTCCGCAGCTTGTTTACTGTGTGTGTGCTGCCTGTAGGACTTTATTGACCAGGTCACAGCTTTGGATTTGCTCTTCAGAATAAAACCAGCTCTAGTATGAATTTTTTTTGCTTTATTTTCTTACACTAGCATTAATCATTTAAGATTTTTCCTTTGAAAATGACTTTGTTGTCATTTTTGTAAAAAAGCTTTACATTCATAGACTTTAATGCGTTAGATGATGTGTGTTCGAAGACGCTTCTAAAGAAGGCAAGGAATATTTGAGTCTTCCTTTTCCTGCCGCGTCAGAGCTAAGCTGATGCGGACAGCGTTAGCGTGTTAGCACTGCAGATGTGAGGAGGCGTTGGTAGGTGTAGTAGCTGTAAACGTTAGACGAGGCTGAGAGTGTTGCATGGCAGGGTCTGAATGTGACCGGGACGAGTTGACTTCATAATGTTTACCCTGTGGTTAGACTCTGGGCTCTAATTATCCACTGGGTCATTCTGCTCAGCGCCATGCAGACGCACTCGAGGCTCAGCTCGTAGTCAGGGTCAGAACTGAGCTGTCCACTGCAGTTTAAAATGGATGGGTTTGTGCTTTTTTTTTTAACCCCCTGTTTAGTTTATTTTTCTTTTCACATATTTATGATGTCACTGCGTGTGCTTTGTTTTGCTTGCTGGATATTTGTTACTTGACCTACTTTCAGAGCTTTCTTTAGTGCCTCATCCATGTGTTCCCATGACAGGCAAAGGAATGAACAGAAGAGACGCGTTCCATGACGTGTACCCTGCAGTAAATATATCAGTACTGTTCGTTTGTGTGTTTAGCACGTGATCAGAGACTGAGATTGTCATTTTAACTGTTTCTTCATTTCAGCTGAGTGAGCGCATGCAAAATCTTTACACCTACACAGTCGTGAAAGCGCGTTGGCCTCCTACACGACTCACCTGCTACACCAGGTGTCACGCTGATGTTACTTTACCATTGAACATTTGAAAAGAGATTTCATAAGGTTTGCCACAGCGCTGTATTATTCACTGCTCAGTGTCAGAATTTTATAAAGCGTAGCTGCGAGGTGGCGGTGTGAGATACGAAACCCTCCACTGTAGTATCAGGCTAAGACACTGAGCGCTAACACGGAGCAGATGTTATGGCCCTGTTCCAGCCCACTCTGTCGTCTGCATCCCACTAACACACACGGTTGACTTTTGTCAGTCATGTGCATCATGTGCTCTTTTGTTGCACATCTTCTTCCCCCTGAGGAGCAGAACAGCGTCTTCCTTTGTGCCTGTGGACGTTTCTTTATTCAGACGGCCACCTCTCAGGGGATGATGGGTAAAGGCGTTTATGTTCCAACATTTTGTTAGGCAGTGCGTAACTAACGCTCTGTCTCCAGGAAGACTCTTAATGATGTACACGCGTGAAGAGATTCACATTTAGGCAGCACATCAAGAAAACAGCTGTTATTATTGAAGGCATAAATTTGTAGTTATCATGCTGTGATTATTTTATTTAAGATATACGTACTGGTTATATGTACGCATTGTCTTGGCTGCTGGTGTTATTTACAGCAGTTTAACTCCAGCTTTGGAGATGTGATTGATTTGAGTTTCTTGTAAATTATTGCTGTAATGTGTGCCAGGTAATGAAGCATAAATCATCCATCACCAATCACAACAGATTAAAAGACTGTAGACAAGGCGATAATAGGATTTTACAGCTAAAGTATAATTAAATTGTCCGTAATTACAACTTTCACGATGGAGAAGAACATACATGGAAGGGGACGGCTTCTGATTGGCTGCTCAAGTTTGGGCATTGCCATGGTTACCACTTTACTTTCTCATAAAGGTCCATTCATGCACTGAATAGAAGGTCATGAGTTCAAATCCCACCACAGCCAAGCTGCCACCGATGGGCCCCTGAGTAAGGCCCTCAACCCTCAGCTGCTCAGTTGTATAAATGAGATAAATGGAAGTGGCTCTGCATCAGGACGTCTGCCAGGTGCTGTAAATGTGAATGTTTTTGGTCATACCTCCCAGCACTATGTGGCAGTGATCTGGGCTGAGCTGAGTGTTTTTGCAGTTCTCTGGCTTTGTGTGCTTGTGGCTTCTCTGCTTTTCTTCCATGTGGTCTCGCTCACCAGCTTCCAGTGTTTTCCTGAGAAATGTCTATGAGTGAGTGGCTCTGACATGCTTAACCACCATCTTCTTCTTTATCGCTCCCTTTCTCTCTGCACTTCCCTGGTTTTAATTTAGTACTGTATTACAGTTATTTGTAAGAAGCACGGCGCTGATCTGATCTTATACGCTCTACATGTATACACTGTGTACTGAGGCTTCAGAAGCAGTGGTCTTTCACTCCAGTTGTGACTCTTTGCCTCTTGTGTACACAGTGGTATGTAGGTTAATTGGAGCTGATTAAAGGGACGCTTCCCTGTCATTTGGCTCAGAACTGGGACTGCATGCTGTCTCTGCAGAAGAGCACAGTGCCTCATGTACGTAGTGTTTAGGACCAGACTGAACTGAGACATTGCTTACCCAGTAAATGGAATCGAATGTGGTTTTGCTCGACTGCATATTGTTCATGGGATCTTTTTTGTTTTTTTAGGTGTAGCTTTTACTCAAAAAGTCTGCATTTGTGCTTACTTCTATGTTGCTCTGTCTCAGGAATCTCTGCACACCCGATTGGTATTTAGTGACGTGCTGGACCCTGAATTGTTTCTTCAGCTCACAGTCATTCATGGTATTGATGCCTTTCACACAGTCTCTCACTCGCTCCCTCTCTCTGTGCTACACCACAGGGTTAAATGTCCCTCCATTTTACTCCACTTCCTCCTCACCTGTTTCCTCTGGCTCAGCACACAATCACTTCTTGGGCACGCTGTGGTTTTTGGCTGGGCTTTTTTTTTTTTAATCAAACCCCCCTCTTATTTTTCACCCGCTGTATTTGTTTATTAAAAATCTCTTTTTGTCCAAGTGAAATAGTCAAGGCTAATTCAGACCACATGCTTCAAGTCAGTATCCTCTTGCTTTCCTGTTTTTTTTCTCTCCAAGCATTTGCACCTGCCTTAATCCAGATTTAATTCTTATTATTATTCTTCCTTGATTGTTAGCTCTTATAGCTGACCTTATTAACCCGAGGCAAATTATTCTTATCCTGAGCTAGTCCTCCCTAGCCTGGTGTTTTTCATCCTTCTTTTATGCGGTACAGGAAAGGTTTTTTCTTTTTCTTTTTTTCGTTCTGGAGTGTGTTTCCTCACTGGTTCCTGCCAAGAGTCCCCCAGGGGAAATGCCCTGTTCTTATCGGGGTCGCTGTGTGTGCTCGGTGTGAAAGTACGCCAAAAGCAAGGGCTGAAAGAGGCCATCTGATTCAGCCTGACTGCTGCCAGAGCTCCCAAAGCCAAGCTGTCTTTAACACGGAGACTCAGCTTTACTGGCTGAATCGCTGCAGCTGATCGTGATGCCAAGAGCCCTGAGTGGGGAAACGACATGAAACACTTATTTCATTTGATTCACTTTAATTTTATTTATATAGCACTTTTAACAATAGGCATCACCACAAAGCAGCTGTACAGAAATCTGGATATAAAATATAAATAGAAATTTAAAACCTGTCCCTAACGAGCCAGAGGTGATGATGGAAAAGGAAAATCTTGTGAAATGACAAACATTGAGAGACTCAAAAGGGAATGCGTCCTCTTCTAGGTGACACCTGATTATAAACGCGATTATAAAGAATTTCTCGAGTCAAATAGGTTCAAGTGTACAGCCATCTTCCTGGTCTGTGTGCCATCATCCACCGGTATCTCATGCAGATCTTTAGGATGTCCATGTGGAGAAATCCTCAGCAGCAA
Source organism: Doras micropoeus (assembly GCA_028566355.1). Taxonomy (NCBI): domain Eukaryota; kingdom Metazoa; phylum Chordata; class Actinopteri; order Siluriformes; family Doradidae; genus Doras; species Doras micropoeus. Next base: position 6,932,534 of record JAOUQY010000042.1, on the reverse strand, counting down.
TGAGTCATTTTTTCAGGTGATGAGATCTTCAAGCCCAAAGACCGAGAATCTAGAACCTGGAGACACTCGAGTCCTCCCATCATTCCAGAGCAATAATGTGCTCAGATTCAATGGTCACCCTACTGTATCCACTGTTTGGAAGAAAGTACGAGACCTCTCCAACAAAAACCATTAAATATATTTCTGCTGGGTACCAGGTCACTGCGGGATTACAGGAAATGAGAAAGCCAACCAACTGGCAAGGAAAAGAATAATGATGCCAACTACAGATTATAAGATACCACACACAGACGTTAGACCCATCATTAAGACATACACTCAAAGGATCTGGCAACAAGAACGGGACACACAAATCACTAACAAACTGCAGGAGATAGAGCCGAAGTCAATGCTCACATAAAAATAAATAATAAACGAAGAGAAGAACAAGTAGTATATACCAGATGTCTAACAGGCCACTCTAGACTAACACACGGCCATTTTACTGAAAGGTGAAGAACCACCACAATGTACAGACATCTATCTGTCTATCTGTCTATCTGTCTATCTGTCAGTGAAACATATTAACTGAATGTTAACTGAATGTGCAAGATACCACAAAGGAAGAAAACAGCGATCAGTGCAACAACCAATGAAGGTCTTGATCTTCCACAACGGTAACAGTGATCATTAACTTTCTTAAAAAATAAAACTGAACCCTACATTTGACAGAAGAGAGAAACTAACTAAGAAAGACAGACTGAAAAGACTGCGTCTGTACAGCCATGGAAAGAACCCACAGGGGTTAAACATGGTGTTAAAGCTCTAAATAAACAAACAAACAAACAAGAACTCCAAACAAAATTGAGCCAGCAGGTCTGGAGAGCAGAGGGAGTCAGCATGACCGGTAACTCAGTAACCGCAGGCAGGGACTAGTCATGGCAGAATAACTAAAAGGGAGATCCAGAAGAAAACACAGACACGAGGGCGCTCTGGGGCGTAAATATAAAGCGTCCAGCCACAACACCGCCAGGTCTAAACATCTTCATCACAGACTGGTAGAGCAGCGAGCGTGGTGTTGGTAGGACGTGTAATCCTTGAAGGAGTGACGTGGTTACGGTTAACATTAAGGATGTAACAGGTGTGTGTGTATGTGTGTGTGTGTGTGTATGTGTTTGTGTGTGTGTGTGTGTGTGTGTGTGTGTGTGGGAAGATTTTATTGTTTAGATTTCTCATGGTGTGATGACTGCATTAAGGTGTATGTTTGTTTATTAAATCTGCACAATGAGTAATTTCATAATCGTTATCGCGGTGTTGACCTGTGACTCCACAGAAGGCTGTAATGTACAGAGCAGCACTCTGAGAAATCAGAGCTGCACATTACAGAAGTGAATCACAGATTTCACAGTTTTCCTCTTTCCTCCGAACAGGCAGAAAGAAATGGAGGCGCAGCCCCTCAGCAGGCCCCGAACGAGCCGGCCATCGTACTGTGGATGGGGCTCCTGATTGGACGGATATTACGGTTCCTCCTGAGACAAAGATGATGGACAGAGAGAGAGAGCGCCCAGCAGACACGTAGCACCGACTGTACATAATGTAAATACAGCAGACCAGAAACTGCGCTTGCTGTCTTCCTCTTTCTCTCTCTCTCTCTCTCTCTGCCTCTGTCTCCCTATGAGAGCATCTGTTCCTCTTTCAACTGCACGCTGACTTCGACATTCCCTGTCCAGAGGAGAATTGGATGCGCTGGAATTGGGAGGGGAATTCTGAAACCTGGAGTCAAAGACAGCTGTTTCCTGCATGAACATGGAAAGCTGAGCCATTAAAACACTGGGTTGAGGAGGTGGCAAGGCATCTTTCTCTTTTTCTCTCTTTCTCTTTCTCTCTCTCTCTGTCTCTGGAGTTTTTCCGTTTTTCGCCAAGTGAAGACGGAACAATCGGAACGCCGCTTCATAGCCTCAGCGCGCTAATCTTTCCCTTTCAGTGCTGTTTGTTTTTTGTTATTGTAATTTGAACCATGTAGAGCTTTAATGAACTTGCCTTTTGTATTTATTTACCACTGTTGTATTTAAGTTGTGTTTTATTTTGTTTATAATTGAAGTGGATTAGTTAGCGGTAATGTTGCAGTTCTGCCTGCCCTTCTAGATTAACTCCAAATTTGCACTTCTGCTTGAATTGTCTACACAAAATTATTTGAAAATGATTCTCATGTATTACCTGAAGGTGTTGGTGGGAGGAAGGAAATCTGCGGCCGGTTATCGAGTGTATGAGAGCTACAGAAACGCGCTCGCTCGGACATTCAGTGATTGCTCCTTTTGACTCTTGGCTTTTCGAAACCCTGAGGCACAGCCAGCCTGTAGCGCGGGTGTGATTTTCACAGTAACGTTAGCCTTGGCGCAATGCCCTTTCATGCTTTTGAGGCCAAGTGATTGAACTGACGAAGTAGAGAGTTCACACACACTCAGTCTTATTTCCTTTTGTGAAAATGAATGAAAAAGCGTGACTGAAATTTCGAAGGACAGATGAGACAGACGGGTTTCCAGTTTAAAGTGATTTTAATGTAATTTTATTTTTAAGAAATGAATTTGGCCCTTGGTGCAATTTAAGGAGTAAAGTTTAATAATACACATGAGGTCGGTCAGCTGTGGTTGTATTGGGCATTTCATCGTGGGTGGTGTGACCACTTTTAATTGTGTGTGTGTGTGTGTGTGTGTGTGTGTGTGTGTGTGTGTGTG
>JAOUQY010000042.1:6870401-6882453 GCA_028566355.1 Doras micropoeus | reverse complement strand
TATAGTATAGTATAGTTATAGATACTATTATAGTAGTATCGTTTCTCAAAATGGAAATGAATACACAGAACCTTTAATACACACACGACTGCACACGTGAACACAAAAGCACCGAGTAAAGATGTCTGTCTATATCAAATTAATCAGCACAACACCTACCAACAACCTCATGAACCTCTCCCTGCCCATCACACACACGGCCCCCACCATCAGCATTCATCAATACCAGTGTGTCAAAGGTATTACACACAAAACCCAGAACTAATTTCCCCAGAATGGTTCTGTAATTCTGGATATTGTTCATCACTCCTTTACACTTGAGAATAATAAGCTTTTGTTTTCAGCAGTTGAGCTGACTCAAAGCACAACCCCCGTTTTGGGCCTTGACCACCCACACCCACACGGCGCTTCTGACTTATGTGTCAGCAACCTTATTTGAACCGGCTGACTTCTTCAAGAAAATTTGCTGATTCTTACCAACATTACAAAGAAACTGGCAGAAATGACTATCAGCTTCACAAACACCAATTTGTTTAGTTCACTATGACCATAAATAAGACTGAAACCTGACTTAGATGATCAAACAGGCAAATTCTTAGTCACGTTACACCAGATCCGATACCGATACTGATCTTTTACCTGTGACATTAACGTGACATTTCAGAATCGTTGCCTTATTTCATATTTACCAGAAATTTCATCGAACAACAAAAATCAGGCAGTAAATTTTGTTTTGGTTTCCATGAAATTACCGTAACTGGGGCCATGTACTAACTTTTTGTTTTTTTGCCACACTATAATATTAAATTGCATTGTGTATAAATTCTATTTAATATGATTGTATTTAGTACTTTAGTATTATTAAAATTATCAGTATTGCATTGTATTGTATAATATTAATTCAATCAGCTAAATATTTTTTTAACTTTACATCCATGACAGTTCAACACAAACTATATCTAAATATAAAACTAAAATAATCAGCATAGAAGTAAGAACACAGATTCCCACATTAGTTTCTTTTTTAATGATTCTGAACTCAAATATATGAAATATTAAACTGTAACAGAATGAACTCAATTTCTGTAAATCTGCACTAAATAATTTTGTGTACTCAGCTGGACTGTATTAAAACCTAATAATAATAATAATAATAATAATAATAATAATAATAATAAAAGAGCCAGAATCATGTTGATCAGTGCTTGTACACAGAGCTGCCTGCTTTTAGCTACACAGAAATATTGCCATGAAATACATGATATAAATGCAAGTTAGTGAAAGCAATATTTAGTGGTCAGTTTTGGTTGCCATAAATGACGTGTTCTCTATGCGGGCGGTCAGATATGCTCAAAAAATGACGTGGTGCCTGAATAAAAGGCACCTTTCAGCAAACAAGTCAAATAATAAAGAGGCTGGTGAAGCATAAATAAAGCCAAAAAAGAGGCAAAAATATTTTAATACATAGATTAAGACGAGACTATGTTATTTCATGTGTAGCATGAATCTGCCATAATGGACACTGTATATAGAAGTATATATCATTTCTTACCTTTTGCCACTAACTCCTGTGTCTGATAGTAACACATGAAACAATTTATACCTAGCTTTTACTCTGACCTAACCAAATTATAGGCATGAGTGTCATTTTTAACAAATAAATTGCTAAAGAATTCTTCAGACTACGTTCTAGATGAGTTTAAAGGAGTTATTAAGGGAGTTTTTTGCTGCTGGGTGCTGAGTCATCTGTGTCATGGCTGCCCACACACAGCCCCACGCAGCTTTGCTCAGTGCACCGTGAGCTCCCGGGCCAGCGGTTTGCACAAATGTCTCAAACCTTCCTCGTTTACAGTAAACGGTACCAGTGTGGGGTATTTGCCTCTGTCAAGGGGGTATTTGAACCACGCCAAGCTCGCTGACATCAACAAGTCACTGAAATATACACAAGAATATACACCTGAAATAGAGCACAATATTACTCAGATCTTCTGCTATGTCTCTTTCTTTGTTCCCTCTCATTTTTGATGTCTGTGCAAAGCGGAACAGATGAAACGTGTCTTTGCTGGTAGCTAAAACAGATTTGAAACTATGAAGTGAAAGGAAGTAGCTAGCCTGCCATTGCAAGTCACTGCACCAAAGCCAACCTCATGCAAGAATCCTCATAAGTGAGACAGATTTAGCTGGATTTCAGGAGCTGCTGAAAAAATAATAACTCACCAGTTAACCCTGTCCCTGTCCTAACGTTTACTGTTCACAACTTTTTATACAAGGCTTGCTTGTGTGAATCCTTACGGATTTGCAATCATGAGGCCATGTTGAGTTTACGTGAGCTCTCTCAGCCCTCCCCGTACGGATAAGATCCTGAACTAAAGATAGACCGGAGGCGGGTTCTCCATTTTTCCCACAGTGAGTAGAGGACAGATCAAGAGCCTCACTGGGAAAACCGAGAGGTCAGATGGGCTTCCTTTTCCATCACAGACTCAGCAAAATAACTTCTGCACAATAACTTTTCTCTAGCAAAAATATGCTTCAGTATTTATCCTTTTTTTCCAGGACAAAAATGTTTGCTGTTTTATCCTAGTTAATAACTGAGTTAATATAATTAGTAATGTAAGTAAAGTAGGTGTAAAAGATTCAGAATAAATCAAAACTATATATATAATATTTACATATAATGTACTGTTAGAGAGACTGTTTGGGGCTCTCAGTAGAACTGTACGTCATTACAAGGGGTCGCAGTGGAACTGGAGCCAATCCTGTGATCGGATGCCAGCCATCACCGGGCAGCCTGCATGCACACAGTCGCTCCTAAAGGTAATTTAGTGCAGCCAAACCACCTACCTGCATGTTTTAGGAGTGTAAGGAAACCCAAACAGACACAGTAAGAACACGCACAACTCTGCACGGACATTAACCCGAGCTCAGGACTGAACCCGAGACCCTGGAGCCGTGGAGCAGCAGCACTATAAACGGTGCCACTGTGCTGGTCACGTTCTGCCCAAGCTCACTTTAAAGACAAATCATCACTCACTCATTCTCTAGGCATAACCTGATGCCCTGCAGCTGCAAAAAATATTATGGAATTTGATGAAGTCCTGTGTAAATGCACGTCACCTTAAAATAAATCTGTGTTTCTATCCACTGCTGCGCTGATCCACTTCATACTCTCACATACAATGCAAAACGGCATCGTTATTGTTCTACTGCAACTACAACATTTTCCAAAACAGAAGCAGAAGCTTCACTCTGATTCATTCACGATTCACGATTCACGATTCGCTTTGCTCACCGATCAATAGTCTCCATTCAAACAGTATTGATCATGTACTGACTTACCATTCTGTTCTTCATTCTTCTAGAAGCCATAACGACAGCACTGAACAAACCTCCTATAAGAATGAAGAAACAGCTTGTTTCCTCCCACACACACACACACACACACACACACACACACACACACACACACACACCCATCTCAAAGGAGCAGAGGGATCCAGATGAGTCAAAAAAGCTAGAGTGGAAGGTTAACAGAATGGAACGCACATACGCCGCTGACACACCAAACCACGGCTTCCTCTCCCCCACATGCCTCTCATAACTCCACAGATGACTGGCCAAGTTCCCACAGCAGAGCAGGGGAGGCCTGTGTGGACCTCTAACACCAAAGGAGCATGATCTAACCCCTGGCCAAGATGTATGTGGGCATATGGCTGTCCTTGTAAAAGAGAAAGGTTGAGTTAATGTAAACTGAAACACATCCTACACAACATCCCAGACAACAAGGAACCCATCATGGGCTTTCCAGAATAATGGAGAGCGGAAATGGCATGTTTGTTTTAAAGGAAAGGTCACAAAAAGACACGGGCACCGGATATGATGTAACACTGCTTTGGAGTTTGTGGGAGCGTGAGGTCCATGGGAAAAGTTAAGCTCCTCCTACACAACCATTACAAGCACGTACACTCTGGGCTGCTCTGGCCTTTTGCTGGGTTGAGTCAAATCAGAGAGTTCCACTTGTAAACCTCTACAGTTTTAGGGAACAAGGTAGAACATCTATAAGATATAGAGAAGATGTAGCGCTTATTAACCAGCTAAAACTACAAACAGTGCAAGTCTTTTCTGGGAACAGACCTGCTGCAGAGTTCCGAGCATCCTCTCACCTCCCAAAATCATGCAGGTGGACCGGCTGTGCCCCTGGGTGAGCGCGCACCAGGGCACGCCGCCCTGCTATGGACCGGAGTCCCATTTTAATGGTGCGTTCCTGCTTCATGCTCTATGTTCCCAGGATACCTGCTGCCTGCTATCTGTGCACGGCTGTTGGTAGAGTTTTATGCACCATATCACTCATTCCTAAATACAGAGAGAAATGCTTAAAACCTAACAGCTCCTCCAGATTCACTGATGACCATGGGCCTGTTTTTAAACAGAAAGGCAGAGTACTAACAGTCAAAACTAACAGCTGAGAAACACAATGAATAAAGTCATAGTTTCAAACACCGGTGGCATTTTAAAGCTGCAAGGGCAAAGCTACTGAACCAAATCACCTGAGTGACTCATGGTGCTCCAGTTTCTGCCTCTGTTTCACTCTTATACCCTTGTGAATAATCTGCAGCAGGGATCCCAGCTTCATAACTTTCAGTTTCAGGAATACTACGTCTTACATCATATGACATACCACGTGTCAACTGAGGTGAATTAAAAAAAAAAAACATTTTTAATAAAAACCCCTCACTGTCCACATTAATAGGAACGCCCATACCCTTACTCAGTTGTGCGATTACCTTGTCAGGCAATCACGTGGCTAAAAAACTTCCAGCTAGTGATATTTCAGAAATCGTCTATCTTTTGGGATTTCCATTCACGACAGTCTCGAGAGTTCTCATCAGTTCTGTGGGTGGAAACACCTTGTTGATGAGAGGAGGGGAGGTCAGGGGAGAACAGACAGACAGAAAAGCCACAGTAACTCAAACAGCCACGCTTTACAACTGTTGTGAACAGAAAAGCATCTCAGATTGCACAACATGCGTGACCTTGGGGCAGATGGGCTACAAAAGCAGAAGACCACGTAAGGTTCCATTCCAAGACAAGAACAGGAATCTGAGGCTTTCCATGGGCACAGGCTCACCGAAACTGGACATCTGAAGATTTTACAATGTTGTGCTGCTGCCACGTGATTGGCTGATTGGATCATTGTATGAATGAGCAGGGGGTATGGGTGTTCCTTTTAAAGAGGCCAGTAAGGGTACGTGTGACGGCACCATGAATGGCAGAAACAGAACTATTCTGTTTTTTTGTTTTATGTCCATCAATTTGTTTCAGTTTATAAAGTGTAAGAAACAGTGAACAGAAACGTTGACAGAGAAACAAGCTGAGTTTAAATCATGGCTCAGGTCTAAACCAGTGCAGATACCATGAGCTAGTTGACATTTCGGGAACATATTCGGCTGTGTGTGTGTCCTGTCTGTCTGAAACAGAGGAACTGACAGAGTTAATGCAGCATCAGGTTCTAATATGACCGTTATTTATTTGTACGACTTTACAGTACAGGATTGTTCTATTTTAACAGAAACTTATCCTCCTATAGAAAATCATTTAGCTGAATAAAGTAGGATTTTGTTGTTGTTTTTATTTACTTTAAATGTTATGCTCTTGCACAAAGTCATACAGTTTTAAACAGTTTTAAAGCACTTTGTAACCCAACAGCTTGTAAGCCCCGCCCCCAGGACCTACAAAGTGCAAGAAAATGACAGTAAGAGCATCCAAACACAATCAAGCATTCAGGACCGAAAGTCTGTTCTCCAAAAGGTTTTCTCCACAACGTTAGACACTCTTCCCAACATAATCTATTGATTTTCCATAATCTATTGATTTTCTTGATCATATTCCAGGTTATTTGTCCGAATAAGGAATAATAAAACCTTGAAAGTATTCGGCTGCTACGTTTTTGCCTTTCTAATCCTGTGGTTCGTGATCTTATTCAACTTGGTCAAATTCAGTCTTGCTCATATACAGTACGTCTGAACAGATCTGAAAGTATTTTCAGAAGCAGTGCAGCTGCGTCAGATTGTGACTGTGACGGTGTTCGACACTCACTCTCTGTTACTCAGATTTCTGTTACAGTCACTTCACAGCTGCTTAGAGACGCTCTTTTTCTGGCTCTGTTGTGGCTTCTGCTCAGGAATGAGTCAGACGTAGTTCACATTTTAAAGCTGGGTAGCTTCTACCTAAATCCCTTCATGGAAAAAATATCTATAGCAATTTAAGAAGTAAATATATGTTACTACACTGGTATAATATACCACACCTAGATATCTCGCTGTCCTTAAACTTAAAGGTGATTTAAAATGTTACAATGCGTTAGCTCTTCTATTTTTTTCATTATGATTCATTAATCATCAGTTTCACATCGCCTTTACTTCTACTGATGTATATCAGGTTTGTAGCTTTGCTCAGCATATTAGTAAATGTCTTTAAAGAATAGCCCAAATGTCATGTGCACTGATCTCTGCCTTTTCTGTAATCCTTTTTTAGTTAAGTTTTTGTTTAGTTAAACGGAAGTTCTGATCATTGCTCAGCGTGATGTCAATTCCCATGACTATCCCTAATTCAACACAAATCTGAAGCTTATGTATGGTTTAAACATCATTTCCAAGAAGAAAATGCATGCAAACTCTTTAGTGTTCTCACACAGTTTCAGTCACCGCTTCATCCCGGTCAGAGTCACGGTGGATCCGGAGTCTGAGACGGGAACGCAGCCTGGGACTCCAGAGTTTCATTCAGTCTAATACCTGAGAGTAATAAACAGGGCTGATGTGCAGGTCTGCTGCAGTCTGAAACAGAGTGAGGAGCGTCAACAGCTGACCAGTGTGACTTACTCCTGTGTAATAAACCGCTGAATCTCCGCCATCGGCGCAGACGGAGGAGGGGTACGGATAAAAACATTCTGCTTATAGATGAAGTCCATGACGTGACTTATAAAGGACGTGTAAACAATTCACTAGTAATAACAACACGAACAGCTTTACAGTTACGCATGCTTGTGGCTTTCCTGTTCTTTGTAAGTTGGTCTAATATGAGATGCTGAAACTGTTTTGACATCAGAAATTTCATCAGTGACAGATGACCAGACCTACAGGCTTTTCTTTATTGGTTTTCATTTCATCATCAGTGGCTGTACATGACAAGCACACGGTTTTTACATCAGTGCACAGGTTCAACTTTCAGACACAGTCATGGGGGAAATTTGGGAGGAAACTGGAGTACCCAGAGAAACCCACACCGACACGGGGAGGACGTGAAGATTCCACACAGAAACGACTCGGACCGCTCCACCAGGGGATCGAACCCAGGACCTTCTCGCTGTGAGACGACAGCGCCACCCACCCTGCAGGCACACACCTCACTACATACATAAGTGAATTACGGCTGTGGGACAGGATAGAAAGATAGAACTAGCGAAATGGGGAAACTAAAATGTAGTTTAAATATTGGAGAATACATTTTTTAACCGTGCTCAGAAAGTCGTCTCGACCCCGAGTTTAATCCATCATGCACAGTTTCCGAATCCCCCACACATTTTGAGGTGGAAGCTTTAGGACACTTGGAAATAATCTAGATGCTCTAACAGCAAAGGGAAAAAGATGACCTAATTAAATAAAGAGATGAGACACAGCGTGCTGTTGTATGTCCATCAGAGAGCTGTGGTAGTTTCTGGTGGCTGAAGACACCCACAGGGTGGAAGGAAAATTCCATTTAACAATAACTTCCACATGACATGGGAACGTCATAACATACTACATGTTACTATTCTCAAAACAGTGCGTTCACATTTCAGGCAAGAGTGACAATCAGCACACACACACAAACACACACACACACACACACAGCAGGGTACCTTACTCCTCCTCCTTCTCCTAAACCCTGTGAGAAAGCAGTGCAGGTGTTTTCTCACTGGATCCGTCTCCTTGGAGGAACAGCACACACAAAACCCCTGATCAATATTCTCCCATTACACACATCCTCTGGGGAGTGAGAAACCCTAGAGGGCTCATCATGAGTTCCACTCAGCGCCTCACACACACACACACACACAGTCTCTCTCCGCTACAGAGCACCTCTAAGGATTATCAATATTCATTAAGCTCCACTTCAGTGCCTCCCACTTTTCCCACACGGAGGTCAGAGGGAAGCGGAGTGTCATCCTCACAGGACACATTGATCAGCAGGTCCAGGGCTCATTTGCTGCAGGCGATTAGGATGAAATGACTAAACAGGTTTACAGGAGCTTCACAGACAGCTTGCACGTTTGCATGAGTGACAACAGAATGACTGGTCACAGTAAATACAGAACACTATTGTGATGACAAATCCTCTAGCTCTCAGAGCCTTGAGAGGAAGGTTAACTCGTCTTTTCACGGGTTTATGCCTGTCTTTATGCAGGTCTGCCTGCAATTACACAGCAGATATTTGATTAATCCTTTAACGATATAATTATGGTAAAGAAGTAAAACCAAAATGTAAGTCACTCTGGATAAGGGTGTCTGCCAAATGCCGTAAATGTAAATGTAAAATGCTGACCTTTCTCTCCTGGTGGTCACACAGTTAACGTTAAGATGTTGGTGTAATTCTGAGAAACCTGCAAACTGCCAGCTTTAAAGATTTACCTGTTAGGCTGGGTGTCAGATAACCACAAGATCAGAAGATCACAATATTTGCAGTAAATGATGATGGCACTTCAGTGTATCAGGCAGCAGACTTTCACTTTATTTAACCCAGGACCTGTTTTTGGAAACATATTTTCAGCTGTTTTCAGTCCAGAAGCTTTTATTTGATACATAAAATGCCCAAATGTTATGTTTCTTATTTACTGTATTCTGTTAATAATTTGCTATAATAATTTGTCTGCATCATTAAATAGATTTTAATATGATGCAATAAAGCATGAACCCGTTTTGAAGTCAGACTTCTTTAAAAGTGTTATTAAAAGAAGATAAAAGTTAAACCTACTAAACTACAGGTCTGCTGCCACCTGCTGGACAAAACTGTAACGACACCCCACTAAGACACCAGCGTGACATTTCATTTCAACATTTCAGAATGAGTGTTAACAAATTCGTCAGCTGTCACAACACAGCAGGGTGCAGTTAAAAAGATCTTAACTTGTAGTGAGATGTGATGTGATGTGATGTGATTCAGGGTCGACCTTTGCGGCGCAAAGTTTGTTTGTGTGATCATCTTCACCTCGGAAATTAGTCGTTTCTATAGAAACGCCCACAACCCAATATACCACTGATACACCAATATATAGCACTTAGCTAAACCACAGTTTAGCACCTTATACCGGTTTGTTTTAAAATGAAAAAAATATATTCACCCAGTTTATGGTATGTAATACGTGCTGCCACAGCTATTAAAAATCTACCAAATACGATTTAATGACGTCTCAAATTGAACACTAAAGTTCTGCCCCTAGTAATAGAAATCACCAGTCAGCATCAATACAGGAAGTACCAGTCCCTTTAAAACCCAAATCGACAAATATAAGATGGTTTGCATTTGATTTGTGTCCGCGGTGAAGTATAACTGTGGTTCGTTGCAACAGCCTTGAATCTAAAAAATAAAACAAAACTAAGAAACAGCGCCATCTGGTGGCCGAGTCTCTTCTGCAGCCAGCGGCCATTTCTACAAAAAGTGTCCAATGTTCCACACTGTGTTTCCTTTGCAAGTTCCTTGCAAGTTGTGTCTTTTTGCAAGTTCCACTCGCACTAAAAGTGCGCGATGTGATATACACACCTGCTTTTATTATTTGGTCTTCAGTAGGAAAAGAATGTTTGGTGAAATTACTCTTCGCATTTTTAATGCCGCAGTGTTAAAACCTCTAAAAAGGTTTGCATATACACAGGCCCTATTAATATCTAAATAACTTTTTAACTTTTAGTTAATATTTAGTTAATATTGTACTTTTAGTGTTTTATGACGCGTCTCACCGTCTCAGGCGTTAAACTGTTAATTAATAAACAACCAGCATCCTGTAGGTGTGCAGAACTACCACTGCGTGCAAATGTCAGACCAGATTTAATTAAAGTTTTATTTGCTGTATATTGACTGCAGTAAGAAGGGCTGTGAACCACAAACTAAGCTAACCTCTCAGACAGTTTTAATTAGGCCCAGAGCACCCGGTGTTCACTACAGAGTAACAGGCTATTCATTAAACCTGGGGTTCTCAAACGTTTTGCACGCAAGAACCCCTTTTTCATAGCAGCACAGATGTTTAGTTCAATAAGCTCATCATGTTTTATTGGAGCCACAGATGTTTTTACAGTAACACGTACAGTAAGCCATTAAACATCGTTTTTTCTGGTTCTATTAAAATCAGTCAAACTGATATTGTTTATACTAGCTTTAAATCACTCAGGTTTACATTACGGATTATCATCTTCCTAAAGAAAGGCACTGGAATGCTTGGCCATAATCTAACCTGAATCAATTAAAGTGAGTTTTTTTAGTTCAGTTATTAGTTAATTAGACCTACTATGTAATATCTACGAGGACTAAAACATCATACTGGTGGTAATTTATTATCATCATCATCACGTCCTAAAAAATTTAATAAATTCGCGGATCCCAGTTTAAGTACTGGGTGGGAGCGAAACGCGGCTCCTGCAGTTCCGTAAATGTCCACCAGGTGTCACCAAAACCTAAGCTACAGTCACTCGCGCACATCACGTATGTTTAAAACACAAAGAGAATTATCCGAGTATTTTATTGGTATATTTCAAAAAATTTAATAGACAGCAAGCAACAAGGGTTTTTTTTTTTTTGCAACTGGATGTAAACCATCATCTGAACGAAAAACATCCAGGTTGGTCTGATCAGTTAAGCAGCTGCTAAAACCCAGCCAGGCAGACCAGTTTGGCCCATAGTTGGTTTAAATCATGTGTATACATTAACTTTGTAACATATGCCTTCAACCTGAGTACAGACACTATACGTACAGGCAATCTGTCTGTATTTTTTAGCTTCCCTACTGACACCTTGTCTATGATGTTGAATTAAAAGTGATGATTTAAAAATGAAGAGTTTATCAGCAGACACCAGCTGGCACTAAAGCCTAGTGATTTCAAAACCAGGGAAAGAGAACACCACAGAGAACCTTCTATCACAAATGTAACTTTGTGTCACTGTTTCCTCTTCTGAAGCAACCACTAAGAGAATTCACTGGAAATGAGACTCACTGAAGCGACACGTAGCTCAGGTTTATAATGTTCACTCGTATTGTATGTGCTTATTTACACTTATTTATTATTTATGCTTATTGCATTATTTATTATATGTTCTATTTCTGGGCAATATTGTAAACCAGCATGAGAATGCCAACAAAAAAGAGCACAACTACCTTTTACATAGACTAATCATTATATCATGGTTTTTATATGATATATATGTATATAGCAATAGCTCTACCGTCCTGCCTGTTACTCCTGTTCCTTCTTTCAGTATGAACAGTATGGGACATATAATTTTATTTCTCATTTTCCAGGTTGAGGTGGCGCTGGAAATCACCCTCTAATTCACAGATTCTTCACTGCTGGGCTCAAACCACATGAATGGAGACCAGAGGAAGTCCCATGACATGGTTGTGCATTAAATGAACAGCAAATGGTGAAGCTTATTTCAGGATAAAGAGACAACTGACAGCGCAGGACTCAGTACAGGGCTACTAAATGTTCAGATCATTGTGAATACCCTGGAGCTCTTCGCTGAGGCTCAAAGTAAAACCTTTCTGCTGTAGGAATGTGCCATGAGGCGCCTCGTTTTCTACCCGGATACAGAGGCGCGTGCTTTCGGGACACGCCCCCGGACACGCCCCCCGTGTCAGTCGGCTCGGTGACGCAAACAAACGAAAAGTCTACGTGACTCAACACAGCGAGCACGCGCGGATCCCCGCGTCTTCACACGCAGACACTAAAATGCATTTTAACACACAAGTGTGTACCGCCGAGCTGAGCAGTTTACTGAAAATAACTCTTACACACCGAATACATAAATAAAT
>JAOUQY010000042.1:6664077-6665282 GCA_028566355.1 Doras micropoeus | reverse complement strand
ACAGGGTTAGAATAAATCTTTATCTTCAGTAAATGGAATAATCATTTTAAAGCTGAATTTTGTGTTTACTTTATCGCATATCTAAATGAGTTGGATGACCTGAAACACTTCAATTACAAATTAGAAGAAATAGATGAAATATTTTCTGACTTCTGTTACTCCACAGTCACTCGGTGTTGCTGAACTGGTGAAACTAGATGGATGGAGAAATGTGTCCATTTTAGATTGCTTAACTCCTGCACTAGTGCAGCATCTCAGCATAGTGAAAAAGTGATACTTGTAATATTAATTTATAAAATAAACGAATTAATAAATGAACGATAATAAAATGACGATATTGTGAGTTTCTCTCCTGATCCCATTCCTAAATCACACGAACCCATAACCTCTAGATTGGAAAATCCTGATTTATTATTATTTTTTTTAAATCATACAGTTTATATAAATGAAGTTATGTCTGGATTTGATTTTTTGTAAAGCTGCTTTGGGACAATTTCCATTGTTAAAAGCGATTCAGAAATAAAACTTGAATTCAATCGAATGGCGTAGAACTTTTTAGGAAGCTAAAACGATCCAGCAAATGAAATAAAAAAAACAACAATAAAACAAGGCTTTTTAAGCGTATAGCTGTCCATGAGGAAAACCTAAACCAGTATGCAGATTAGCAGGAGGCAGAGTCACTAATTGGACGCGTTTTATAGAACTGTGTCACCACTAGGCGGCGCTGTTCTTGTGAGAGTGGATCTCAGTAGGTATGGCGGTGGGACGAGGAGGAGGAGGAGGAGGAGGTCGGGCAGAGTTTGCATTCTGGCCTCTGCTCCAGTTACTCCACTAAACTCCACTCCACTCCAGCACTACATCACCAGCGCGTCGCTGATGCGGGAGCGCACTGCTGAGGGGTGCTGGACTCTCTGAGGTTTCTCATTGGAGGACGGAGTCCAAAAGCTCCAGTCAGGAAACGTGTCAGGTTTCAGGGAGCGGGTGGGGGAGTGACATTTCTTCAGGAGAGAGGGAGAGAGAGAGAGAGAGAGAGGGAGAGGGGACGTACGAAGAAGGAGGAAAAAAAGCCTGACAAAAGCGTATGAGAAGACGACCAAGGTCCTCGGAGACTGAGAAGCGCTTTGGCGTTCCGTGACTGTCCCGGGCTGTGCGTGTGTATGTGCGTGTGTGTGTAATGCGTGTAATGCGTGTTTACTGTGCGCGTG
>JAOUQY010000042.1:6649077-6659077 GCA_028566355.1 Doras micropoeus | reverse complement strand
CGGCGTAATGAGATACTCCGATTACTGCTCTGGCTTTAGCAGAAGAATCTAGAGCAGAGATTAAGATATATTATAACTCCTTATTTTTAAAATGCCTATACAACAAATACTGTACTATTACACTGCATTACCAGTTCATTATTTTTGCTATGAAATCGGGAATCTTTTTTGCCCAGGATGGTTAGTGGGAAAGTCGGGATGAACCTCTGACTGGGTTTTGCTCTGTGGGTGTGTTCCACAAAACTTTACCCGAGTCAGATCACTGAGCTGATTCGGAATATTGTATGAGTTTGGGGTTACAGTTGGAGTTTCTGTTTCAGGAACCGGTGCCGTGCTAATCCCAAACACTATTCGAAGATTATTACTTTAAACTGCCGCTTATAAAAGTATCTGCTCAAACCCTACCCCTTTTTATGTGCACTTTGGTAAACAAATGAAAATGCAGGACAGCTGTAATCTGAGGGCTCTTCGGTAGCGGACCGTGGACGAGGATGTTCATTTTTATTACGGTTTTATTTTATGGTGTTGTCTGATGGTGTGTCGATCCTCATGTTTGAATTTGCAATTAGCTAGATAACCTCTGTGTGTGACACCTGGCTCCAATAAATGTGTTCCTCATGTTTGCTGGGCACAGCTGGCAGATGTTGCTGAGGCCGTGACCAGAAAGCGCAACTTTAGTTAATGGAAAAAAGCTCCAGAATGCTCTAGCGCCTGATGTGACCGTAGAACTGAAATATACTTCATGCACAACATCCGTCTGGTGGGAAAATTAGGCAGCCAGACTCCGAGGAGGCCTCAGATTATCGTCTGGAAGACGGTTGCCGTGGACGCCCCGAGAGATTTGTGCCCTTTGGCCGTGCACGCATTGTCATGACGATAAAGCCGGGAAAAATTAGAATTTGAAAAGGCGTTTGAGATTAGAATAGAGAAGTTGGGGAGGGGAAAGAAAAGGTAGAAGCTTAGAATCTCAGTGGCCTATTGGGGAAAGAAAGGGTGAGAAAATGAGGAAGGAGGAGATGGAAAACAGGAACTTAGGCTGGAGGAGGGGGGTGTTTGGGGGTGGGGGGTTTGTTGATGTGGCACGTAACCGCACTCGTAGATCGAAGGTTTACGATTTTGTTATCAGTGATGTGAGGAATGGATTTCAGAAATACAGTACGCGGTGTTATCTGAACCGGAATTCATCAGCGCCTGAAATGTGCCAGTGTGACAAACGGCACCTGTTCAATTCTTGATTACAATGAAGCATCGCAGTGAAGGAGGCTGGGGTGAGAACGGGATGATGAGCGCTGTCATGATTTGAAGGAAGCGTAAAATTGCTCCAGAGGTGCAAATCAGAAAAGAAGAAGAAGCGAGCGCGAGCGGCAGTTACGCCTGTTGGACTGATCTGTAGTGACGTTTTCTCTCCTGAACGCTCGCTTCCCTGGAGGCTGTGGGATTATTTTTGCACTGTTCAGTTTTCTTTGGCATCAAGCTAGACACCTCTGGTTAAAGGTATTGACGTTTCTTTGTGTTTTCCCATGAAGAAGCAGAAAATCAGGGGGTCCAGGCTGGGTGCGGGTCAGAGTCTCGGGGTCACGAGGGCAGGGGTGAGAGGTGAGGGAAGGATAAGAGGAGGTGTTGATGGCATAGAACAGATGCAGTGGTTTGAAAGCAGGAAACAGGCATGACTAAAGTTTGAAGTCGAGAGTTCTTCATGAGTATTTTGACCACTTTGGAGAGCTCTCTCATCTCTGTTGCTTTGCTGACTGTTTTCTGACCTCCGTCTCCCTTTACATTGCATGTGACTACAAATCCTCAGGCATCTCTCACCCACGGCTCATCCTGTACATCCTCTTTACACCTCACATCTTAGTGTTGTTAAGCTCAGATTTTAATCAGGTGATGCTTTTCAGCCATTCAGAATTGTCTCGTAGTAAGCCGGCATGCCAGGGCTTGTGGAAGAGCTTTCACCTCTCACCTTAAAGATTATGCCATGAAGAATCTTCTGGCTCACTACTTATTATTAAAGAGTCTCAGGTCGGGTCATACGACGTGTATCTGCACCGCACTCTTTTTTTCCCAGATTAGCCTTTGATCGTACAATAGAAGGAAGCATACAGCGAATAACAGTTAACTAACCGCTCGCCAAACACAGGCCTCCGGAAACACAGGGCGGTGAATACGGTTCCCATCAATCAACTGCTACATGACCGTGCAGTTTAAACAGCCATTTAAAAAAAGGACTTAATTATTTCCGGAAAGAAGGAAAGCAAGGGAAAGGGGGAGGGAGGGAGGGAAGGAGGGAGGGACAAAAAAAAAAACAATAAAGCAACTGTACCTGTATGGGGCAGTATGCCTGGAAGGTTTATATCGTCTCACACACTCCTGGGCCCCCTTCAGTCTCGTGTGTGAAGTGGTCTGGCTTTTCGCTTTCTGAGAAGGCAGTTATGGCTCACATAATGGTGCAGGAATGTGCTGCAGGAGAGGTGTGCAGGAAAGGCTGGGAGTGCTGCTGCACCTTTAATTACTGCCTCCTCTCATTATCTGGCAGGTTTCATCTGGCTGTGCTTTTTCCTCCAGGACTGCTGCCTTTAACACTGCTGCATGTTTAACACCTCATCCAGATGCATTTAGTAGCTCTGAGCTCATGTTTTAGCTTCAACAACAAGGTTTTACGATTAAAACAAGCAAACCGGTGCATACGTGTCCTGCATTGAAACCTCTTCCTGTCTTACTTTGTGCATATTTTTTGTCTCGTATCTTTTAAACACCTCTCCAAATGATACTTGAAGGTGCAATTTCCTTTCGGCTTTGTTAGCGTCTGTTAACGTCTCTTTGAACAACGCTGCATTGTTTAATGCTTCATTAAGAACTGTGATGGATAGCAGAACCGTTATAAGCTGTTATTACCTTTTATGTTTGTCTTATGCAGCCTTGAAATGAACACCAGATGGTGGAGGAGAATCTGATTTCCTGTAGCTTTTGGGACTGTACAGGAATAAATTGCACATAATTGGCAAAATGGTAAAAATGAATAAGCGTTATTGTGGACTTCATTTGGGGCCCAAGTGGAATTGACAAGAAAAAAAAAGAAAACCAAGGACATTTGTTGTTGTACTGAAATAAATATGGAATGATTTCTCTGTGCACAAAGCATCCATACAAGTGCACAGTCTTTCTCTTTCGCTCTATATGACTGCTGCTTACAGAACAAATGGATTTCAATTTTCTCACTGAGTCCTGATTATGTGAAGAGGCTGCACAAGTCTTATGAATTATGAAGTCACTTGAAGTCTGGATCTAACAGGACCTCCTGAATAGTGAGGAAAGCCTGAGTACTCTTCATTTGGAGGGCCAAGATCATTTTTGGATAGGTCCCAAATATATATATTCTCATTTCACACTTTTTACACGTTTGCAAAGATAAGTGAAGGGACCACTTTTTTAGATGCTGTAAAATCGAAGCTTTATTATGTTAATTGATGATCAAAAATGATTTAGTCTGAGCCTCAGTCCTGTACTTGAACAGCGCATCCCATTTATTGGTGCCTTGATGAGTTTGGTTTTTTTTTTTGCTTTCAGTCTTTCGCACAAGTCATTTCAGAGCCTTTGCTGGGTCATTATGGTGTTCTCTCTCTCTCTCTCTCTCTCTATTTTTTTTTCATCTCATGCTTTTGCTTGTTTTCTCTTTTCTCTCACACGGACTTTCCTTTTCCCTGTGCACTCTGTCTCACCGCTTTCTATTCTCTCGCTCGTCCCTTCCCTACCCTTGCTCTGCAGAGCCTTCCATCAATTCCGAGGGCTCAAAGGCCACCGTGTGCTCGGTGCACCCAGGAGACATTGTGAAGCTGAACTGCCCGCTGCCCGAGGCAGCTGCCATCGTGTGGACCAAAGACGGCACGTCGCTTATTCCGGACAACCGTACGCTCATTGAGCGTGAGCAGCTGCACATCCGCCATGCTGCACCGACTGACTCGGGCCTGTACGCATGCCAGGCCACTGGCGCTAAGGCCACTGATTCGGTTTGCTTCATTGTTAATGTCACAGGTGAGACGCCATGACCGAAAGAGAACTCTAACTGCCCACTTACGAGCCCGATTTGGGAAATTGTATTTAAAAATGGCGGCATGATTAATGTAGGAGTCAGCTGCGTGTATGCGTTTATCTTTTGCCCGGTCCAAACTTCCATTTAGAATCATTGAAGTTTCAAGATTTTGTTCCCAAAATCTTCAAACTTTTTGTGCAATCCTGGCTTTAGTCACATTCTTGCTTCCGGAGTTGTGTTGGACGTTGCTTTGGAGTGTTGTGGTTGGTGTAAAATGGGGAATGCTAGCATTACTGTCTGTTGTCTTTAGCTATGCTGTTGAAGCAATTTCAAAAATGGAGTTTCCTCTCTAGACTAAACATTCACTGGCTAATATAACACATTTTCCCAAGTAGAAAGCTTTACAAGTAGCTTTAGTTGGTTAGTAGTAATCATGCTAATGCTTACAATCGCAAATTCTTCCTTGATTTGTTAAGTAGCTGTAGCTGTAGTAGTATTGCATGAATGTAGAGCTGTAAAGACGAGTAAAAGCAGGAAGGTTACAGTTTTGCCGGTGCTCTTGCAGATTCCATCTCATCCGGTGACGATCAGGACGACGCTGAGCGATCGGATGATGTCGGGGCAGACGCCGAGCAGATGCGTGAGTATCTGAAAGTCCGCGTGGGCCATTCACTTAGCACCAGTGTTCAGAATATGATTTGTGAAGGTGTTAGTGTTGGGGCAGGGGTAACTCAGCGGTGACTGAAAGGTTGTGACGAAGGTTCAAGTTCTGCCTTAAGAAGTGCCTTAAGAAGTGCAAGGGCTCTCAGTCAGCTGCTGTAGGATTTGGGAGAGCTGTACTGTGTCTAATCTCAGGCTCAGCGTCATTCCATGTTGGAATAAGATAACCAAAACAAAATAAATAACGGATCTGTGCATTATGGAATTTGATATATTGTATCTGTCTTTTTTGTCTGCACAGTGTTCAGTCAGAGCAGAAGAGATGTCTGACTGGTTTCTTTATTCCTGAGGTGTTTTGTGTTGTCTTTATCATAAATTCATTTTTTTCCACCTCGAAGCGTGGTGGGTCTGTTGACAGGAAGAGCATTTCAGTGCAGTTGCTTGTCAAGCAATTGTCACCAAGCATTTTAGACTTGTACTAGAGCTCTGTGCAATGTCAGCGCAAGACACATTCCTGGCATTGCTCTGCTGTTCTTTTCTTCTCTCTCTCGCTCGTTTTCTCTCAGGTAGCTTTGCCGAGAGGCGCCCGTCAGCCAGACTGGTCCATTATGGGGGGAGGGGAAGGAGGAGGGGTTGGGGATCACCGTCTGGTGTGTGTTATTTACCTGAAGAGAGACGTGTTTTGAATCAGTGTAAAGACTGGGAAGTATAGGAAGTAACAGCGCGGTGTGGTCTGCTTTAACATTTGTCATGTAGAAAGCAGGAGAAGCACAAAAAACATTAGATCTATTAGAATTTTTTTCTAATGTGTGTAAATGTTGGGCTAAAAAAAAACTAAGAGGAGAAGATATTGATCCAGGTTGGGACAGAACAGTCAGTTTTAAAAACGAAGCAGAATCTGTTCTGGCACTTGATGTAGCTTTGGCGTCTTTCACCGATATTAAATTGTCTGTTAAAAAAGGGGGGTTTGGTGTTGGAGTAGAAAGAGAGAAAGAATGAAGCTATAAGCTTTTTAACTAGCGAGCTCTGGTTTGGATCAGGACCAGTACTTGTCTGTGTGCGCACTGTTGTTGTTCTGGCCTTTGGCCGAGGATGGAGGTGGTAGTTGGCGTGGGGGGGTTGCATGAGGACGGGGGTTGGTTGGGGGGAATTTAACAGTGTGCTTGAGGCAGATTTGGGCTCAATGGCTTGGAACTGTGCCTAGCCGAACCACTAAGAACTCTTTCTTTTGCAGAGTGGGCCTCAGTAACACCACACTAGCATATCTTCTTCCTCTTTCAACAGCATGCATCGGTTTATGTTTGGCCACTTTGCATATATTGGAGTAGACAACTCTGGGCAAAGAGCTGCGTGCAGACTTTTCCGGTTTCTCTTCTTCTTATTAAGAGGGAATGGCGGTGCTGAGGTCTGTGAGGTCTCCTAGACATTTTTGTCTTTTTAAATCTCTTGGAAATCATCCTACTGCTTGGGTTCTCTCAGAACACCACATAATAACAATAATAATAATAATAATGATAATGCAATGGCACAGTGTGCTGGAATAGTAAGGGCTGGGGGTTGAGAAGAGAAGCTTTCTCTGGGGTTTGGGAGGGCAGCTGCTTTGAAATGTGGCATGTCCGGGCAGGGGCCATGGGAACGCAGCCCTGCCACCCTTCATGCCCAAGGGTCATCCTGTTCAACCTGTTCATCTTTGACCACTGAGCAATGAGAGCCAAACCATTACAAGGTCTCAAGGAACATGCTGACAGAAAGATACCAGGTGTCCTGTTGGTCTGGCAGGTCACGGAGGTCAAAGGGTAAGAGAGAGAGAGAGAGAGAGAGAGAGAGAATGGGAGAATCCTGCAGTGTTGATGCAACCCAGAGGAAGGAAGTAAAAAAATGTGGAGAGGGAAGAAAGATCACGCTATCATCAGAGAGAGTGAGAGTGAAGGGAAACCAACTGGCATGCCTTTACGCTATAAGGAAGACCTCTGTTTACATGTTTGGTATCAAGTTATGCTGAAACTTTCCGGTTCACACACACCACAAAATCTACCATATATGGAGAAATGTAGTAATTAGGACCAAGACTGCTTAAAGTTTAAGTTTAATGGTTTGAGAAACATCTCACTGCTCTGAATCTGGAGATAAAAAAATAATTGTTGTGAGCGTATGAGTCTCCAAACCAAGGGAAAAAAGTGACTAAAAGTGAATCCAGAATTTCAAGTAGAAGAGAGGAATATGTTTTTTGTTCCAGTGTTTGGTTTCAAGTGCTGACGGGGTCCCAGAAAGGAATGTGGACACTGAATTTCATCAAAACCACATGTCCTTTCAAAAGCGTTCCCTGTTAGTCCCGACTAGCCACCTCATGAGCCGCCACTCGTATTTTGATTTTGATTTTAATTAGCCGTGCTCAGAGTTACAGAAGCTACCTTACTAATGAGTTGAAAAAGAAAAGGTCCAGCCCGAGCAAAGGGAAAAGAACCGGATGGTCCTATTCTTCTTGGCAAGCCTCTCTTTCTTAAACCCTCCACCTCCTCTGGGTATTTTTTTCTCTTCTTTCTTCAAATATCGTGTTCTAGAAGGAAAGCAAATATGGTTTTATTTAAGCCGTTTGGTGTGAATTGCACGGTGACTCTCGCTACAATGGGTCTTGTTGTTAAGCTGATCCGGGAGTGTGAATAACAGTTTGGATTTGCCTTCTTGTCCCCGTTGGCTTCAGCGTACTGAGTTGTATGAAATAAATTAGATCAGCATGTACCCAGCTAGGAAGATTGGCCATGGATGGGTTATTTTCTGTACATGGATATTGGAAATACTGTATATAGCTGATCTAATATAATATAACGTCTAAGGCCATGTCCACACTGATAATACATTTTAGTTTTATAATGCATCACTTGCTACATTTACACCCGGTTTCTGTTTTGAGTCCTTCTAGCGCATGCATGGAGTATACGATTGGTCATATGATACGTGTGTTCAGGTGCTTTAGTATGGATGGAGATTATTTCTGATACGGAACTGGACGGAAATTGCTTTTATTTTGAAGTGCTGCTTTGTAAAGAAAACCTGTTAGCATGGACGTAGCATAAAATGCATATTAGCCGAAAAAGACATTTGGCGTCTTTGGTACATGATTATACGTAACATCTGCTTTTTTTTTTTTGCTTTTAGAGGCACCACGCTGGACCTCACCAGAGAAGATGGAGAAAAAGCTCCACGCTGTACCAGCAGCCAACACGGTGAAGTTCCGATGTGCAGCGGTGGGAAACCCAACCCCGGCACTACACTGGCTCAAAAATGGAAGACCGTTCCGGCCAGAAGACCGCATGGGCGGCTACAGGGTAACTAACACTTCTGTGCTACTGCACCTACTAACAACAGCAATAAGATTAACCACAATACTAATAATAGTAAAGCCTAGTGTAATTCCCGTCGCTGTTCCAAAGCGTGTTTCACTTCACTAAGATACGGAGAGGAAGTGGAATCAACGTTGATAAGAAATCAGAGCTGAAATGCTTGTAAGGTGGATTGTTTCCATTGAATTACAGTTCTGACTAAACATTCCTCTGAATGTCCCCAAACTCAGGTCACTGGAATTAACAAACACTCCAAAGCGCTGTTCTGGAGCCTGGCCCCGGCTCGACCCTTTGGTTAATGTTTAATAGATTTAACTGGAACTTTATGTTGGCCAGTGTACCTCAGCTAGTGAGATTTTGCTCTGATTTAAAACACAAACCTGCACTAAACTGCTAAATATTATCATACTTCTATGATTCTTTGATTATTGTTAATGCACCGCCGTGCAATCGTATGTCTTAAGACTTATTTCATGTCTTAGCAGCCTCAGGATGACTTGAGAAGACTTTGATGTTCCTCCTTTAGCTAAACCACACAAATAACCTCCCACACGATTGGCTGCTGAGCAAAGGGGTGGGCTTTCAGTCCTGTGTAGAAAATTGTTTATTTGAATATATTTGAAGAATATTCTTTTCCTCAGTGCACAGTCCTTGGAGACGATTGTAGTTTAGTAAAGGTACTGAAACCGAGCGCAGGAAAGCGTGACCGGGATGCAGGATGGATTTAAAGCGCGGTCTACAGTCACGAGAGTCGCATTCCTACGGTGGGGGTTCACGCTCTGAGCTGTCTGTCAGCACGCCGCTATTGCTTTTCCCATGATGCTCTTGGCTGGAGAAGTTCACACCCCCTCCCCTCCCCAAGCATAACACTGATTTGCCTTGTTTTAAATCCCTGAAGATTTCAGTACTGGGAGAATGGAATTAGTACTGAATAAATACTGAGTACATACCGCTAGAGTACTGCGGTAGGACAGAATGGGTTCAGGGGACAGGTGCTGGATGGATAAACACCCTGAGTACTGGGGAGTAGTACTGAATTTCGATTCTTGTGCAGGTCCGACATCAGCACTGGACTTTGATCATGGAGAGTGTGGTTCCTTCTGATAAAGGCAACTACACCTGTGTGGTGGAGAACAAATATGGCTCGATCAACCACACCTACACCCTGGATGTAGTTGGTGAGTACGTTTGTGTTTGTGTTCCTCTTTCCGAGGTTTATTATACAGGTGCACATGGCTTGGGAGCGTGCATGCGTGTGTGTGTGTGTGTGTGTGTGTGTGTGTAACTCTACCAAGACAAAAAGTTTAAACTGTTTGCAATTCCATTTTTTTTTATATTGCACCGTATAAGTTAACGGTTGTCTGTTCTTTGTAAACTTACAATGTTTATTAGTCTCACACATGAGTTATAACGAATATCCACTGTAGAAGAAGTTGAGATAGTGAACTCAATCAGACTCAACTTTCCAGAACACAGTGCAATAATGCTGGAATTAGCATCGATGATATCTGTTCGAGCAGGTAGTTGAAGAGCATTGTGGGTAAAGTATTTAACCAATATGAACTTTTTTTTATTGACTATAAAACAAGTCAACTCAGCGTTTCATGACAACAGTAGGACTAAAACTGTCTTCATATTTACAAGGACATGATTTACTTCATTGTTCCACCTTTTATACAAAGATTTAAGAGGGTCATTGTGACTCAGAGAAAGACAAAGGTTTAAACAAGCTCACTGAAACATTTCGAGTATGTCTGAGGTTTTTATTCCAAGACCTCCAGAGTGTTTTTATAGAGCAGGATCCATCCTAGGACCATACGCTGGCAGTCGAGACAAACAAACCGCCCCTATTCAGAGCGCTGCCCTCGGAGAAGTAAGGGCAGCTTTTCAGATCGCACTGCTGCTGTTTTACTGGCCAGCGTGTTGTAAAGATCCAGCTGGTATTCTTAACATATATATACATAATATATTA
>JAOUQY010000042.1:6131135-6141689 GCA_028566355.1 Doras micropoeus | reverse complement strand
TTTAGCCATGAAACCTCCCACACTAAAATGACAGGTGTTTCAGTTTCATTGTCTAAACCCTGTATTATGCGTAGGCTCCAGTACCAGTTTTTCTGGCACTTCAATACATATTGGGTGTATTTATAGATGGCATAAAATAAAATGCATTATGTTTTCTGACGTTATCTCATGTAATTTTCCCTCCTGTTTCATTTGAAAAGAGACTACACTTCTGGTAGTCCAGTTGTCTATACACTCATCAAAAGCACCAGTTTGTCACAGTCAGCCATGTTTTTTGTTTTTTGTTTAATTAATACAAAGGATGGCAGTAAAGTAAGAAAATAAATTTCAACAGCCTTCTTTTTTTTGAAAACAGACAGTATTTAATAACACATTAACATTATCCTAATACAATAAATGCAATATTTTGATATATATTTATATATAAAATTCAAATTACTAACGTAAATGTAAATGTAAAGTCTGAAGTAAAACAAAACATCGGCATTTAAAATCAACAGAAATATTGTTTAGGATCAAAGGGGCAATAATATTATTTTTTTTAGTATTTTTCTTCTATTATTTCAAAATAAAGCCAAATAAATAAGCACATTCAAAAGCTAATATATACATAACACTGTACATCAAATATCAAAAGTATCTATCTGGTGTATGTTTTATTCCTGCAGTTATTATTATTATTATTATTATTATTATTATTATTATTATTATTATTTAAAAATAAAAACAGCTTGCTCTTTTTGAGTCTCCAATTAAAAATGAATTTAATGTATAAACCAATGGCAGTGAAAAAAAACAAGGGCTGATGTCGGGTTCAAAAGTCAAACCCCCAAACACATCTGGACTTCAGTGGCACCCACAGGACCGGACTACCATATTGCGATATTTTTTCAGAATTACATTTGAGCTGTCATCAAAGTATAGCACAGAGATTGCATTGAGTTTGGTGGGGGCACAGCAAGGCTTTGGCACGTTATCAGGAAACATGAGATGGACCTGAATGGAAAAAAAAAACAATCAGTTTTTCACAGAAACATTACTGAATAGATTTGACACGTCACTGATATGAAGTTTTAATTTACCAGAGTTTGCACGATTGCATGATTCGTTGCATTCATATGTGCATTGAGTGGGAAGGAGCATTCTCCATCGCAGTAAAATGCTGCATAGCCTTCAGGTGCAATTATCCAGTCCTTGAAAAAAGGAAACAGGTTGAGACGGAAAGATAGAAACGGAAGACGACATTAAAAAGGCTTGGGATGTCTGATGCATGTCCCGTTACCTGCCATCCTAACTCGCGGAAGCTGACATAAAGCTCGTGCTTCTTGCAGGCTTGCTTCTGTTCGCTGAGGTTTTGATCTAGATAAAGGTAACCAAAACCCACCATCAGTGTTCAAACACTAGCATAGTCATTTACTGTTGTTTAGTCTACTCCTGCATGGGTGGGCTCAGTGGCTCAGTGGCTCAGTGGCTCAGTGGCCAACCCTCACGAGCACTTCTCCTCTACATCCAGCTCAAGGTATTCTCCCAAATACTGACCTTAAGCATGGTCTTAGTTACCTACAGACTTCCATGAGTGTGATGTTTGTTTAAATTCATACTCAAAGTAGATGCATCCTATATCTTAGATTCTACCTCCAATCCTGGAAGCCTGCGAGGTTTTCGGTTGACTTCTGCCTTTGTTTCGGCTGGGATTCTTCCTCTTTCCTCCTGCGGCCCGTACGGAGCGCAGCAACACTTCGCTGGCTTTGAAAAATGCCACGAGAAAAGGCTGCTTAGATTGCGGCCCGCTGCGGCCGATGATCCCGGCGGATTTCATGTTGATGCTTCGACCTGTACGTGAACAAATTTTAAAATCGTCCAACCGTAACTTATTCTGGGCAAAGCTAATTTCTTAGCTAAGCCACATGGCAAGTAAAATCTTTCATGTGAATGATGATCCCCCTGGAAACTCATTAGGTTAAACTAACAGGAGTGTATGAGTAGTACAATCTTCTAACACTGAGTTTGTGCCCTCCAAAAAAAAAAAAGTCAGACTCTTTAGCCAACATATCAGCTAGGAATAGTAGTAAGCAGGAGAGTTATATTACAGCTTTGCACCAAACAATTACAGTATGGAGGTGCATCATAACTAATGCACCGTAATGTGCATGAAGTTTAAACTTAGCTACGTACCACATGGGTTTTCCTTTCTTTCTTTCTTTCTTTCTTTCTTTCTTTCTGTTTGTCTAACCTACTAACCTATAAATAAATAATAAATATCCTGGACATGATTAGGAAGTGTTACACTATCTGCATGAATTTCATCATCGATCACCACTAGGCATTGGCAATAGGATTTGATCGCTTTACGGAAAACCCATCCATGATTTCTTAGATCAGCTCCAATCACAGTAATGTCTTACCGTCCATGGTCTCTACGCAGAGCTGAAGGCCCATGTTCTGCTGCGGGTTCAGCACCCAGTGGTTACTGGTGGCTGTGATGTCAAACACCAGCCATCCTCCATCTGAGGCACGGATTTTCTTTGAGTCGAGCAAAAATGTCTCTGCGTCCCTAAACAACAAATTCAGAGTACAGCTGTGAGAGAAGGTCTTATAAATTGCGGTCATAAAAGGGCCGAATTATCCAATAACCACATCCAAATGCAAGCTTCAGTATGAATCTGTTCCAGGCATTCCTTTGTCATCTTGGCATCACTATCACGGACCGGCAATTCCAGTTAATCTAATTGTCTGATGTTCCAAAACAGGCTGTGGGCCACACACCGTGAGAACAGACACACACTGATCAGAGACAGTAACAGGCCCAGACATGCTACACACACTCTTTGGTTCTAATCATACCACAAACACTTCTTCTTAGACTTTGCTCATCTTTGACTATCCTTTTCTTTTTTCCTTTAAAAGGATATGTATGTTTTACATAATCCTTTTATCTCGATACACTTTTATGTGTCACAGACATGTTTAAGAAGCTCTCTTGTTTTTTGGCATTAGGTCAGGTCAGATGTTAAGAGCTGAATTGTGAAATTTATCAAAAGAGAAATCACCGAGGCAGAAGGGACCGGCGGTAGGCCTTGGGTGACCACGGCTGCTTTAAACCGTCCTGTCGGGATCCCAGGAGTCACAGAGCATTCGCGCCGGTTAGGTGTCTACGGTCTGGCCTTATATAACTAACAGGTTCCCTTTCCAGAGCACTATGACTGTAAAAGGGACAGGTGGGTTAGCTGGCACTCTGTATGGAAGTGACTCTTCTCTCTTCTCTCTTGGAGGTCTTTATTAGAAGCAGATGGCCCTGTTCGGGAAGCGAGCCGTCTGACAAAGTGGCAGGGATATATCACAAGCGATAACCGAATGGGCTTCTGAGACTTCATAAGCAGGGGAAACTTGCAAATGGCCTGTTAATGGAAACCTTTGATCTCTGGGGTTTTATCGGAGAACACGGTGAGAGTGAAGCAGCGCAGGGTCCGAATGGAAGGCGAACTAATAACACAATCTTATAACATACGCATGGTCTCCGCTTTGCAGGAAACAAAGGAACATAAAAAGTAAAGCGTTTGGCACAGGCCTTGAGTGACTGTGAGCCGATAGATTAGATAAAGAACATAAGCACAGCTGCTTCTAAACCACTCTTGAGTCAGAATGGAACTGCTCTCCTTAATGAATCTGCGGATTCTTCACTGTCCTACAGGCTTCAGCACTGGAGACACTGTCTTAAAGCCTGTAATATTTAATGTGTTCTAAGACTACTATCTACTCAACTACTGTCTACTATATCTACTATTATATATATATATATTTTTTTTTTTTTTTTTTTTTATATTATTCACTCTGTATACAATATTCAGGAGTGTATTAGCAGTTAGAAGTTTTTGATTTGAAATATAAAACATTAATATAAAACCGACCAATCACAGTGAGATTTTCAGCATTTAAAAATATGTATAAATCTTCAGGATAATTCTCAGCTGGTGCTGATGATGACAGCAAGGTTTAAAAAAAAAAGAAAGACTGCAATAAATCATTCTAGTTGCTACAGAAAACAGAATCTATACATTATACATTGTGTAACTGTCATAAATAATCTGATTAAGTTTTGTATGTATAAATGTATAGTTATAGGAATCCCTTGCTCTATGCTGAGCTCTTCTTCTATTTGGAGAGAAGCGGTATATTAGCTGACACGTGTGGGCAAAGGCAGGTCAGTATTTCAATGGTGACAAATTACGCTCTTAAAACTTCCTGAAACATGCTGCTTAATCACCACTACAGAAGACTCCAGACAGACTCCAGACACACACTAGTGTAAACAGGATGTCCTTTTATTTTCTGCCTGATTGCCTACCTAAAGTGTTTTACAGAGAAGCCGTGGTCTTAAAAGACGAACGGAAAAATGTAACCCCGAACGGTTAGAAAATTCAGTCCAGGAAATTTAGTGTTACAGTCGGATGACTTTGATGACAAGGGCTGGGAATATACATGAAGTTTTGCATCTTCTTTCTTTCCTTCTTTTTTTTTCTCCCTAAATCTTTTGGCAAATCCCATAATCTGTGCCCCAGTAAGACAGAAAGCTTGACCCAGTGCAATTAAATATTGACTCCCTGTATTTTTAACTCCATATACAGTGTGTGTGTGTGTGTGTGTGTGTGTGTGTGTGTGTGTGTGAATGCATATAGTACTCACCTGTTTTGATACTCCTTGATCACCTGATATATGGAGACCTTTAGTGTGACGTTTTCATATCTCCCATGACTGTGATCTTTATAGATGCGAAACTCTGCTGCGGTTACAGCCTCCCCATCCGGAATTTGAGTTAGGTCGAAACGGAACTCTTTATAGTGTCTCCTCTGATGGGAAAAATCCCTGTCTCTCTCCACTGCAAAAAAAAATAGCAGCGGAAACATGTTGGAAAAACGCTACAGAACTCTATTCTCTTTAGATCAGGAGGTGGACAGGGCCATGGTATTGTCTCACGTGTGATGAGTTAACAGTCGTTTCCTTTAAACGGCCATCATGCAAATTTTAAAAAACTTTTAGATGAAGCGGGGAAAGAAATCTGTGGTCTGTTAAATTAGTTAAATGAGCACAGGGCCTCTGCTGTGAGCTTTCAGAATTCTCTCAGTATGATGAACGACCCGGCCGTTAAGCAAAACAGGCCTTCGGTAATGACACTCCGCCCTTCAGCGCAAACAAGTCCACAAGATAAAGTGTTTGTTCTTTTAGACAGGCTGGCAATATGAACATATTTCACATATTTTCACAGATTTTCACAGATTTTTGCCTCACACAGGTATTTACTTTTTTAATTGTCATGTTTAAACTGCATGCACATTCCAATGATAATAAGATATATAAGGATATTTAAATGTCTGTGTTCTGAAACTCACTGAAATCTTTAGACAAAACATCCCTGATTTATAGACTTTATGAACTTCCAAATATCCAGAATCTAAACAAGTAGATGTTTATATGTCTGAGTACACTGCATTCGTGGCTGTTATCAGACGTTAAAAGCAGTGAAATCATCCATACAGCTACACACAAGGCCTAAAATAAGAGTGCAAAGTGATAACTAAAGAGACAGCATCGTAGCGCCGTGGTGTCAGTGATATAACGCAGCACTGCTTCTCTGATAATTTATCTAGAGTGAAAGTCTACGGCTACTTAACAGGAAGAGGTCAGAGGTCAGGCCCGAGTCATGCCAGCTGCTCAGGCTCAACTTCAAGCCCGGCCTGCTAATTAAAAACAGAGATCAGGGCCTGTCAGGACACAGACAGCACTGGTTTAATTCACACGATTCATTTAAATTATAACATTACAGAACAGAGTCTGCACTCTGAGCACTGAACCGACTCCAGCCGAGTCATATACACGTGTCTTATGCACGTCCTTTTTGTGCATCCAAACTTTAGATCATATATATATATATATATATAGTGTTATTGCTTTTTCAAAGCTGTATGACGAATTATGCAGTTGAGATTAATGTTTAACCTCTTAAAGTTGTTCAAGAGGTTTAATCAAAATCCTGAAAAATGTACTGACATCCTGTCACAGTGTGTTTTATTAGGGAAGGGTCAGCTGCCAGAACGGCTCCAGGAAACAAAAATCCACATTTCATATTTCATTCCTCCTAAATAGATTTAATATTTCTCTTAAGAGAATACATCATAACATAAATACGGCACTAAATAAACCGCTGATAATACGTCCGTATGATGCATTAAAATGTTGCAGCAGCTTTTATCTGCATGCGCTGATTGTTTGGCCTTACTCTAACTTAGAAGACTTGTCCTTTCAAAGTGAATTGCGCACACGGTATCGTGGCTGTAAGTGAAAACACGTGCAGTACAGTCATCCTGATTGTGGTGGCTTTCCCTATGGGCTACCTAAACTGAAATGTTTCGAAAGGTCAGCCAGAAATGGTGTATAATCTGTTTTTTTTTTCCTCTCACACACATCAGAAATCGTCGATATTACTTTGGAGGGTTATAGTAACCGAGGGAAAACACATGGCATGCACTCAATTTTAATACTTTAACACAATGCAAAACAACAACGCTCATAAATTACGGCTCGAGAAAGGAAAAACCTTTTAAACGTTTCAGGACTAAAAGCGGGCTACCCTGTGCCCTGTCCTCCCTTTAACAACAGGAAATAATTAAGCCAAATTATCCACAGGTCAAACATTCATTTGATAAGTTTGCATGAACTTCTGGGTGAGAGGGGTCACGGCTACTGGAGCATTACGGTCTTAATCATGCGTATCGCTGCGACTCTTTCAAAACACACAACATTCCACAAAGCCGGGCCTTAATAGCGTGTATTCAACACAACGCATGAGCATGTCCTAGAGAATTTATTTAATGTTTCCTGCTTTCCTCTCAACCCCCCCCTCCCCTCCCCTGCATACCCTACCCTACCCTACCCTTCCCTACCCTACCCTACCATGTGTACATCTAAATGAATCTGCAGAGACACTACAGAGGCTTTACAAATTATCTGATATAATAATACTCTTTAGATTCCAGTGTCTTTTCCTGCTCTAGCCTGTAATTGTCTCGGCGTTCCCAGAGACTATGCTGTTCTATTTAATCTGCTTTATGGAGATTTAAATGGCATGCTGCATATAGTTGAACCTATAGGCTGTAAATGAAAGGGTGTCAAAAATGTAAGAATAGAAGCTGCTTTAACAGAAGGTTATGTCAAATTTAGAGTAGGAGAGAACCTGGATTTATAAACGTATACATTTAATAATATACATGTAATAAAGATGATTAGAAAAGACGTCTAATATTTTTAGTGTAATCTGAGTCATGTTCGTATAATTATGATTCATAATGTTATCAGGTTTAGAGATCTAAACGTCGATATTGGGACTAGTTATAGATATAGATATAATACAATGGTAGAAGCAGAACAGTAAGATTTATTAGTTTTATGTAGGAACTGAATCAGCGTATTGCCACACAAAGCCTCTCAGAGTGAGGTCTGGGAAGCATGGACTTATTTATCTATTTATTTGCTTGTTTATTTATTTAGGTTGTGTTACAGCGCTGGAAATCACAACTCACCGTTATCAGAGCTGTTATATTTACTATTGAGTGTGTGTAGTTATTACTGTGTTTAACTGGTGACTGAGCCAGCCGTTAGGTAATGTCTATTGGAAGGAAAAAAGCTCAGTGCTGCCAATAAATAACAAAAATTCTATTGTATATTTGGACAGTTGAATTATACTGTAAAATAAATCAGTGCTCGTGGGCACAGTGGCGTTTATTCGAGTTTAAGGGGTCTGCAGACTTTCGAGAACCTCTGGAAAGTTTCTGAAAGTGCTTCACAGCTTCACCACACTGCCAAATTAAATCATACGTTAAAATAGTAGCACCAATAGTAAAGTATTGTGTGTCTGGAGCCCCCCCTGTTTTCCCCCAAGGAAAATGTTAGTAAGGCCAAGCCAGACTGTGAACAAAGTTCTGTTTGTGAAGATAGGAGCGTTCTCTACATCCAGATACGTGTTGCTTTGTTTAGGGTGTCTGTGTAATAGTTTGTAACTTTAGTAAAGCCTTTGCAGTTTCAGTGCGTGGTATAAAGACTACCTTCATGTATATAATTCCTAGTTTTAAATGGCAGCTTGTTCATCTGGTATGGGTGCATTGAAGCCTGGACAAACAGACTATGTTTAGTGCGCATGTAATGGACTAGAGCAGTCTGATAGGCGAGTGTTCAGTGCTGCTCGACTCTCAGAAAGTTTCCCACGAGCTACCCAAACAGAAACGGTTTACTTCCTCGGGTAATGTAGGCTCTACCTACCCAGATTGACAAAGCTCATGACCATGTCGGCATCGTTCAGAAAGTTCGCGTCGTGTGAAGTTGCCAGAGGTGGACTCTGACTCGTCCAGGCCACGGGCGCGCGCGAGTATCCGTACGGAGCGCTGTGCGGGCTTTTACGCGAATTTCCCAGAGAGTTCATGCTGATCGCTTTGCCTGCGTTCTCGAGCAGTGCCTCCTCCTCCTCCGCTTCCTCGGTCGCCATGGCGTTGTACAGATCGAGCATGAAGAGAGGTGCCGAGGATGCCTGCTTTGACGGAGAGAAGGGTTTCGGGCGATGGGGCAAACCCAGGATGGAGAGAATCTCCCTTTGGATTTCTCGGCGCTCGTGGTTCCTCAGGCGTCTGTAAATGAAGCTCGAGTGGACATGGTTGTCTCCTAAAGCGCACTGGACGCTGTGGAAGAAGCCCAGGCAGCTCCACAGGAGTGCGAGTAAGGCCGCTCCGTCGCAAAGCGTCAAGAGCTTCATAGCTGCGATCTTATGATGCTGAATCTTCACCACGCAGGTCTTGGGCAGCTGAAGAGCTCCATGACAGTGCGTGTACCATTCATAATACTAATATGAGAAATAAACAGGCTGATGACGAGTAAGGAAGAGAAAGGGCAGGTCAAAGCTGCACCTTGTGTCCGTCCGTCTGACTGAAAGCTTCTTCCCGGCGGCGGTCTTCTGGAAGTTCACATCACGCTGCTCCTTTCTGATTCACCGCCTAAACTTTATTCAGGACTTTTACTGCAGTATACCTGTTACTCAGAGTGCTTCTGGATAAGGAAAAGACAAACCCCAACTTACAGGTTGCTCCTTCAGGTTTGTGCGTCAGGTTTTAGGGCTCCGAAAACGGCAGGCAAGAGCTGGAGTCGAACAGGGCAGAGAGATCCGAGTCCCGGGAGTGAGGAGTCGGGGCTCGCTGCTTAAACCCGCTGGAGCTCCGGCGCTGGGAGCCGAGGCATCTGTGTGGGGGAGAAAGAAAGACTTCAGAGCCACTAGTCCGTCCCACACACAGGATTCGTGTTCACCTCTAGCGGTCGCATGAAGTCTCGCTGACCACGCTTCAGCGTGAAATTAGAGCCACTTGATATATGACACCCGTAGTAATCATGCGAAGGAGAAAACTCCGAGTCTGAGTCTGCGGAGAGGACGGGCTTTACTGCATGCACATTGTAGTGCATCTCATTCATGATCGTTTGCTTCATGTTTCAACAACCAGCACACAAAGAAATATGGAAGCATAACACCTGTTACTGAAATAAAATGGTTCCTTTCCTTTCCTTTCTTTACCTTTTGTAGGCATAGCTTTAGAATGTATCCAGGTATACAATATGAGCAGAAGTTTGTGGACACCTGGCCATTATACCCATATGCCTAAACTGTTCCCACACAGCTGGAAGAATGTCTTTGTATGCTGTATACAATATCCCTTGACTGGAATTAAGGGGCTGAGCCCAAACACGTCCCAGCATGACAATGCCCCAGTGCAAAAGGTTGATGTGGAAGAACTCGATGGCCTGCACAGAGCCCTGACCTCATCTCCAAACACCAAACACCTTTGGGATGAACTGGAATGCCGGCTACATTCCAGACTTTGTCCTCTGACATCAATGCCTGACCTCACTACTACTCTTGTGGCTGAATGGGCAAATCCCAACATTCCACAAGCCAAAATCTAGTGGAAAGCCTTCCCAGAAGAGTGGAGGTTAGAATAACAGTAAAGGGGCTACTAAATCTGGAATGCGATGTTCAGAAAGCACTTAGGTGAGATGCTCAGGTGGTCAGATGCTCAGGTGTCCACAAACACCATATAGTGTATGTTGGGACATCAGGTAAACTAGGACGGGTTAACTTGGCAGCCAACCAGCATTTATTTTCTGGCCTGAGAAGTGAAAGTCAAAGCTTGTGTTACTACGCCCTTGTTTATGTTACTGGAGCTGCTTGATAGAAACGACAAAGAAAAGTGAACTCAAATCGTCATCTCCACATGTTTATGATCTAAGTATTACTGTAACATAAAGCATAAAGTGAATTCAAATAATCTACATATGTGTATAAATTCAGTATTTTCATGATGGTTTGGTTATAAAACAGCACGGTTCAAGCTAAATACAATAGTCTTAAAATACAATAGGTAGAAAGAGGAAAATTGAAAGGATATATTAGATACAGGATATATACAGGGGTTAGACAATGAAACTGAAACACCTGTCATTTTAGACCACAATAATTTATTAGTA
>JAOUQY010000042.1:6111130-6122515 GCA_028566355.1 Doras micropoeus | reverse complement strand
ATTCTTATCAACTAAAAGATTATTATAATTAATTAGTGTCATTAGAGAATCACAAACTGTACGGACATGGACATGAATAAACCTGGCAGCGTGAGCTCATCACTTATCACTGTGCACTAATGGCCGGAAGTTTGGGAGTTTTCCCAGGACCACCAGAGAGCTTCTGTCCTGCTTGACCAAGATCCTTAAACTTTTCCCAGGTCATTGTGCGATGTCTTAACTTGCAACGTGGCCTGGGAAACCCTTTACATGGTCAGATTCTGACATTTTCAACTATATATAGTTCTGAAAAGTTTCCTGAACTGAAGCCTGTGTCTTATTTGCACATCTTTTAACTCCTCTGAAAGATGACTGGTTTAGCTCTACAAGCGGAAAACCGACGGAAAAACAGCGCTGACTCCAAACGAAGACTTTAAAGTTGACCATGAGGAATTATTGATTATCAATCAAAATCAGGCTCAGTCTCAGCATGACTGATCTTCTTGCTCTAAGATCGTTGGGTAACAATCCACTGGTTCCTTTAGCAAGTTCTGTTCTGTTGGCTAAAGTCTGGTGAGGTCCTATGGCCTGTGCCTTGTTACCTTTCATGCCAGGAATGCCAGGCCATCCGGGTAAACCTCGGTGTCCCTGTAATCCTGGTGATCCTGGTCCTCCGGGAAATCCTCTGGAACCCTTGGGACCTATCGGCCCTGCCGGCCCAGGAGGCCCCGGCCTTGTGTGGCAGTGTTCACAACTTCTCTGCTGGCTGTGTTGGGTACTAAGAAGAAGTGAAGGAATCTCTGCTGCAAATCAGAGAATTATGTCTGTCATCAGGCAAGGCAAATGAAACCAGAAGGAGAGTTACATGAGCTCTTATAGGAGTGTCTCCAGTTTTGGGCATTACACTGTTAACAGAAAGGAAATGCAGGTAAGAACTAAAGTTGCTGGTGGTTTTATTGCTGAAACCAAACCTGTGCAAAAGTCTTCAGCACGCTGTTGTTCTTAGGTACAACTTTTTGTTGAGTTCTGCATTATTGAGTCAGTATAAAAAGATTTTATATTTCCAAACATTACTTTTCCAAGAAAAAATTAAATGTTACACAAAAGTGTTTGTATATCAGTAACCAAAGCGACACGTTACATAACAGAGCACTTGTCAGACACAAAACATAATGAAGATTGAAGACTGCTGGGTTTCACTGCATAAAAAAGATTACTTATTCAGATTCTGTAGAATTTTCTAGTAGTAAATCTAGCTTGGTGTGCTGCTGCTGCTGCTGCTGCTGTTGTTTTTGTGTGTGTGTGTGTGTGTGTGTGTGTGTGTGTGTGTTATCATGAACACTCACATCGAAGGACCTCTCTGCATATCTGCTGAACGAGTTGCTCGGACATCTCTCTGCCCTGCAAGAAGAACATTACAAAACCTACACTGAGAATCATTTCCTGGAATATCAGGACAATACTCCTTTTACATTAACGTGTAATAATATTAGTTTCGATCATGGCGCCAGTGTAAAAACACATTTTGCAGCAATACATTTCGATTTTTATTAAATATACAGTATGTTCTGGGAATGGGGCAGTGGGAGCCCAGTAGGTTTATCAGAAGGTCGGGAGGTTTGTTTATTTTGTTTGGTGTCTACAGATTTGTTGAGTGTGAAATCCCAAGAGATCAGGCGTTCCTGAAATACTCGAACCAGCCCATCTGGAACCGGCTGCAATACCATGGCCGAGTCCCTGTGATCATTTTCCCCATAATCAGGTGAAGCTCTTGGGGCAGTGGTAGAGAAGTAGATTAGGGCTCCAGGTTTTCAATCAGAAAGTCGGGGGTTCAAAGCCTGACATCAGGGCTGCTGCTTGGGCACCGTTGCTTAATCCAGCCACCAAGAGGCGCAATGCACACACAATGCTGGTCCTAAGCCCAGTTAATGGGAACATTGGGTCAGGAAGGGCATCCGGTGTAAAGACTTGCGCCAGATTAAAACAGTAGGAGTATATGCTGTATATAAATATAGATAAATATACTGTATATGTTCTGGGAATGAGCTGATTCCTATTTCATGACTAGGCAGTGAGTCAGCACTTGCTTGAATAATAAAAATAATAATTTTGGTATTCGGTTTGAACTTAGAGCAGGCCTTGGTATTTGGTAATGCTGATCCTGTGGAAAAGGTGGAGCTAAATAAACTGTTCTGTGTATTTTGAAAGTTACCCCCACGGTGGTGCTGCTCCACCCACACCATGCTGTGCACCTGTGATTACACTGATTACAGGTAATCAAGATCAGTGCTACAGGGTGGACAAGTTACTAACTAAGGATTTGTATCCAAATAAGACCTGGGAGCTTGCTTCTGATTGGCTAACAGTCCGACTTTTATTTTTCCCTATTGGTGTTTAGAGATGTCTAAAGAGTCTGCACACAACCTGGCCTCTTTGTGTGGTTGCACAAAGGTGAAGCCTTCCTCTTCAGACCCAGATGTAGCTACGGCCGGAGGCTGTCAATGCCCTTTCATGGATTTTGTCTGTAGACTGGATCCTTTGTTCATTATTCTAAATAGATTTGCTGCAAGTGTGAATCATGAATGATGGCTGTTTCCTCCAGGAACAGAACAGATGTGTGAGTCAGTGGTGGCTCTGCCAGATGTGGAGGGTATCAGACAGTCATGGCAGAGGATTTCAGTGCCTTTCTGATCCGCGATAGTGCGAGCTCAAGTGTTTTGTTCACTTCTTTCCCAAGCATCATCCAGTTCGGTGTGAACTTGATGAACTTCTGTGTGCTGCTGTAAACAATGACACCGTCCTGACGCCGTCCTGCTGGTTCTCTTCCTCATCTTGATCCTGAACAATCTGGAAAACCTAGGATACGTATAGTGCCGGCATATGAACTATCCCAGAGCACAAATAATGCAGCTCTAGACACAAGTGTTCATGTTGCTTCTCTTTGGTTTCATCGCAATGGAACTATTAGACTTTCTTTAATGGTAACTTAATGTGTTGCAAATTTCAAAGAAAGTCTTTGCAAATCACCGGTAATAGTTTCAGTGTCTCAGGAATTGAACTTCCTTAATTTTCCAAGAACTTTATGAACCAGTTCAGCGCCTGACGTCCGTGATGGACAAGATCTGGCTTTGGCTTGATGTTCTCACCACAGTGGGGTGTTTCCAAAAACAGAAACAGAATCTTGATTTAAGATATTGAACATTTTCCTCCTTTAAACTGTTCAAAACGGCAAAAGATTCGTTTATTTACCATTTTAAATGAAAAAGAAAAGCCCAGATTTTCTATTTGCTCTCAGTTGTTTTGACTCCACTGCATATGCAATGAGTAACATCTGAATTTAACACACAACCAGTAACAGGTTGAATCGGCCTAAAGCTGGCGCTGATGCCAAAGACTCGTGAATAGTGTGGTCAGAATTCATTTCATCAGAATGCTCGCAGTTACAGAAAGGTTCTGTGTGTTCTGCCTCTGAGTGTTCTGATTCACTCTGTTGGTAGCTGCATGCCAAGAGG
Organism: Doras micropoeus; assembly: GCA_028566355.1. Lineage (NCBI taxonomy): Eukaryota > Metazoa > Chordata > Actinopteri > Siluriformes > Doradidae > Doras > Doras micropoeus. Next base: position 6,119,024 of record JAOUQY010000042.1, on the reverse strand, counting down.
AAATGCACAAACAAACAAGCACTTTTGTTCCTATTTCAACACGGGCCCTGAAGTGGGTCTCATTTGCAATTTACTGGTTGTGGAGCCTCAGGACGGATCTGTCAGCTGCCAGCTGGTCTTGTATCTAGAAAGCTTTCTCTGAGGATGCCAGTGTCACCAGTCAACTGAAACCTACTGCAAACTCAGCTGAGGATTCCTTCTGTTGGCGGAGTTCGCAGCATTGTGAATCATCAGGCCATGCCTCTGCTGTGAGAGGATGTCATAACCCTCTCTGGGAGGGAACAAATAAAATGGAGAGCAGACTGTTTTGCAGTCTCTCATGCAATCTGTCCACCCTTTAATCACTGGTCGAATGCTCCCTCTGGGGCATTTCAAAGGGAACAAAGAAGTCAGTCCAGTCCTCCTTCTTTCCAGTCAAAGATGGCAAGAAGCATTGGTTCCTGCAGCAGACAGAACCTGGAATTCAGCAGAGTAGTGCTCCACTAAGTAAGGGATCATGCTGTGTGCTGGCTGAGGCTCACTGGCCAGCAGGCCTCCACTCCTACCACAAATATTTTGGCAAACCGGTGGCTCTGTGGAAGGCCCGTCCAACCTCCACTGTCCAAGGCAGAGGTGAGAATATGTTGTCAGAGCATGTAAAGCTGAGAGGAAGCCAGCTGAGAGTAAAGGAGTTACCTCATGGATGAGGTGTTGGCTGGAATACTGGATGAGGTAGACATGTTATTTGAGAATTCAGACTGCTGTGATCGGGACTCGTATGTTTCTGTGTAAATGGATCTATTTGGATCAATGCTGGGCGTCTTCTGATTTACTATTAGGCTCACTCTTCATTTCTCATTCAGTTGGAGCAATTCAGAAATATGCATGAAACTTACAGGTCGTCCTTCCGGTCCCGGTGGTCCAGGTTGTCCATCGTCCCCACTCTGCCCTCTGGACCCAGGAGGACCTGGCTGTCCTGGCAGCCCCGGCTGTCCCTGATGGCCGATATGTCCCATCTGGCCAGGCTCTCCTGTTGTCCCTTTCTGACATGCACACAAGCACAGCCTCAGCAAAATTAAACCTTAAACATTTTGCAAAAGATCATTCAACATAAATAGCTTTTTATTTGACCATTTAATTATGTTTATATAATGTTCTGCATTATTGAGAGAAAAGATTTTACATTTCCAAATGTTACTTTTCCAAGAAAAAAATAAAATGCTACACAAAAATGTTTGTAAGTCAGTAACGGAAACAGCACGTTACACAACAGAGCACTTTTCAGACACTAAACATGATGAAGATAATGAAGGCTGCTGCTCCAGAAGAGCTGTGGCAGATTCTCCGAGACGCTCAGTAACACTTACAGCTGATTACTGTACAGTACGACGCAGAAGTCTTAATAAGGCACACGCACGTTAAGACTCGCTGTAAAGTGAAAATAATGAAGATGTTTCTACATAAAAGAAAACACTATAAAGTGCAGTAAACTGTAATAAACTACAGGAAGTCCATATATGGTGTGCCGTTTTCTTAAACAGTGTTCAGGTGTTTCACAACGTGTGCAGTTTTATTTTATAAGGAAATTAGCTTTTAAGTTTTGCTGAGCATTCATTTTTTGTTTGGAAATATAAAATCTTTTTGGACTGACTCAATAATGCAGAACTCAGTGAATATTAAATGAACGATGTGCTACTATGTGAACTGGGCAAAATAACAACCAGGAAGTTGTTGGTTAGGATTCTTTATATTTGTGAACTGAAAAATAAGATTTACCCAGTTTATAACTTATTTCCAAGGGTAATGATTGTGTTCCAAAATATTTTTGTGAAATGTGCATACAAATATTAACTCACCTCTCCTTTTTGTCCTGCCAGCCCAGTTAAACCCTGGAGAAGAACGGACGCGTGAGTCATTAGTCATGTAGCCGACGTTACCCTCGGTCCTGCACTAATGGTTTGTGTGTTTTTTGTACGTCTGCCAACAATGAGCTATTAATGTTATTATGCGACTTATGAAACGTATTATTTCTATCCTACCTACTTTACTAACATCAAACAAACTTAACACATTTCAAACATCAGACAAGATGCATTTATTTAAAGGCCCAAGGCTAAGGGCTGTATCTTCTTGATATTCTGCTCAAGACACAACCCTCTAATTACCAGTAATTACCATACTGGTAACTTTCTAGTTACCGGAACCTAGGATTACCTTGATTGTGACATTAATTAAAGAACAGGTACATTCACGACTGACGATTACTTCCTTGCCTTTCATCTTTTACTTCTGTTGATGAAAGAATACCCGTCAAGCTATCACATACTGATAACGATAAAGTTTTATTATATTAATTATATATATTTATCGCTCTAACTGTAACCACACAAATGCAGAACAAGCCACATGGAACTGAGTAGTCTTTAAGAACAGGGGTGAAATATCAAGCTTACATTGTGCCCAGGTTTTCCCATATCTCCTTTTTCACCTTTCGACCCCTGAGAAAGAATATTTTAGACAATGTAAAATATAGTATAAGAAATATATTAAATCAAGATGATAAAACTGCAACGTATGTAAGTTAGTTTAATCATGCTTTTCATTCACTCTTTGATTTCCTAGGATTATGATTTTAGGTTTTAATTGTACTTGTACATTTAAAGTGGGTTCCAGTCTCATTTAAATAATGTTAAATTGCAGGGTTTTAAAGTGCACTTTGAACTGGTACACATACCTCTTCCCCTCTTTCACCCGGGGCTCCTATTTCCCCCTGGCAAAAAAACAACAACAAGAAGATAAGGATAGTACGAGCCAGTGAATAAGAGTAACATCACAATCCACAATCACAGCAATAGTCTAACATTTCAATCAATGCACGTAGAAGGTGGTCATCTATAGCTGAGATTTTAATATGCTACATGCCACCTTCAAAAGGAACCTGGAGGGCTCGAAGTTGCCATGATACCTGGTTCCCATATGCTGTGTGCAAATTTAGTTATGCATGTAATTATAACTTAACTCTAAACATGGCCCATAAGTAGCTAGGCTAGTCACTGAGATCTTTATGCAGCATCAACTTTCTTCATTGACATTTGCAAGGAGTTGCTCCTGAGGAAATTGTGCATTTTTTTCACAGTAGGAACAATTTTCCATGCATTCAAGTCACTAAAATTTAAACTGCAATCTGGACTAGACAGAAAAGTATTTGGATTGCAGCTAACGTTAAAGAGCAGGAAAAGATAGGAAATAGGACTTTATACACTGACGTGCCAGAAAAACTGGTACTATGCAAAATACATAGCAAGGCCACCTATACACATCACTGGTTACGTCAGCAAGAGCGTATATAAAGTTTATGGAAGCTTCTAATCACGATTCTGTGATTTTCAACACGGTTTAATAGCTGGAGTTCGTGAGATGGGTCATAGCATTTCGGAGGTAGAAGCAAAGCTTGGATTTTCATGTATAAGCATTTTAAGGGTGTACCGTGACTACAAGAATTCTGGGAAAACCTCGAACTTATGACAGCGGCGTGGCCGTAAAAAGACTCTGGGTGAACGTGAGTAGTGTCGGCTGGCGAGAATCGTTTCACGTGATAGGTGTACAACACTGCCTCAAGTAACATCAGAATTCAATGCCGGGGCCTCGACAAACACCAGCGTGAGGACTGTGCACCGTTACGCTCCCTCCAAGATCCTGTCCCTGGAGGGGGACCTACCAAAGATTAACTGGTATACCAGTTTTTCTGGTACCTCAATGTATACAGCATGCTGTTAAAAAACAAACAAACAATTTTAAATCATGAATCCCTGGGCTATATTTTTTGGTCATCTGTCTTTTAGAACAACTCCATTAAGCATATATTATGGCTAATATGTCATGAATAGCATGCTGTATGTTTTAATGAAAATGCTGCTCTGTACAGAATTATCCTTATATAAAAGTGTGCAAAAAGTTCAACTGTAAGCCTGTTCCATTTTCTTGTGGCTGACCGCGGCTTGTATAACATGGAAAACTGGCGCTTGTTACAGAAGTCCTGTTTAACGTGTTGTACTTTCTACTTAATACGTGAGGAAAGTTTCATAAATCTCACACCCGCAGAATGCGTTCTCTGGGACGGGTTGCCAGATCTCGGTTTCCAATTAAACCCCAATTACCAAGTACGTTTTCCAAACTAAGTGACCCCGAACTGGTCATTTATTGGTTATTTATTCGAGTTATAAAACGGTTTTCTATCCTTACGCATTTTGTGACAAATAAAAATGACATATGAGTGAATTTTAAACACTACACCGGTAGTTCAGAAGTATCGGGGTAAACATACGCATCTGGCAACACCGCTTTAGCGCAACTAATTGACACCTGGTTATGGGAGTTGAGAAGTCACGTGTTAAGTAGCGTCGCTAAATTTTCTTTCAAATATTGTTTTCTCAAGTGAAGAGCGCTTTGCTGGCTTGTAAACCAGTTTCGTACATAAATATGCACACATAATTACAACTAAAAACAAGCACGAACAAACAGTCCGCCATTTTGAACAAGTAAGTCTTTCTGAGAAGTTGTTTTGCTATGTTATTATGTACATAAATGAAAATGTATGAGTGAGTAGGTGTACCTAATAAAGTGACTGAACTGCAGTTATGTTCCAAATTTTTACTTAAAAGTTTGGCATTGTTTCTATCGTATTAACGGCTAATGATTTACATATTAGTTAAAATGCTAACAACAATTTATGCTAATAAGTCGCTGACTAGCTGACTGTTTTCGAGTCGCAGCCAATGAAATTGCGTTATGCAAATATTCCAGCACAGGCGCTAACCAATCAAATAGCGTCTATGCAAATATCCAGACAGGCCTCTCAACTGTAAAAAAAAAATTAGACGGGTTTTTTTAACATATAAATGTAATTTGTTTGGATTTTTATTGGTTCGATTTTTTAAAAGTTATCGAGAAATAGACACTGTAAATCTAAAAAACCTGTTATTGTAACAAAAAATACGGTTGAGTTCAATCGCGATGCATGATTGGCTGTTGACAAATCGCACTGTAAACCCCTCCCCCAGCGTCAGACACGCCCACCGGTAGTGCTTAAGGAGCGCTCACGTGTAGGCGTGGCGTTAACGCTTGCCGGTGGGCGTGTCTGACGCTTATATAATTAAATACAGGTGATGTTACTTAAAATACTATTTAGTTAAGATTCATACCTTGGATCCCTTTAGACCAGGCATTCCAGGATGTCCTGTCTGTCCTGGGCTCCCTGGTTCTCCAGATTGACCCTTAATAAAAAAGATTTCCTTATACTACTTGTATAAAGAGTCTTTTAAAGCTATGAACTTGTTAATGTGTTAGATTGTGTTTTACCTGCTGCCCAGGTAACCCTGGTTGACCCGCAACACCGTTATCTCCTTTAATGCCCTGATGATGAAAATAAACAGATGCATGCTAACAAAATACTGTAATGCAGTACAAAAAGTACTCATACTCCGACTAAAATGCCTTTTAGTATTGAATTCTTTTGTGCTTTAGCAACCATGATGTACACAGTGTCTGGGGAAAAAAGGAACCCTTTTATATCCTTGTATGGGCTGGCGTTTATTTTGTCGAACCTGGCGGGACAGGTGCTTATTATCAGACTGACTGATATTCAGGAATTTTTCAGCTCCTGCTCACAAGAAAGAACTGACCACTGATTTCATTCCCTCGCAGCTTTGGCGTCTAAATAATCCAGATTTAAATCCTGTAGACTATAAAATGTGGAATGCAATGGAAGGGAACGTTTACAGAACAAAGTGGACGATGTTGAAGACCTGCGTCAGTGCGTCGGTGGGACGGACTTGACCAACAAGTTCCAGATGAAGCCGTTAACCAACGGCAACACGAGGAGATCGCATTGAACATAAAGTGTGACGGTGAATTGAAAGTAGGATTGTTGTAGTATAAATGTGTAGATTTTTATCTTTAGTAAAGAAGATATGCACGGATATAAAATGGTTCACTTTTTTCCCCAGACACCGTATATGAGTTACATCAGTACACCTAATTCCTCTCTTGAACTAAGAACAGAGTAAGGATGAAGACGTGGGTTATGACCTTAGATCCAGGTAATCCAGGTGGACCATGTATTCCAGGCAAACCCATCTCGCCCTGTAAAAGGACACTCTTAGTTAGTGTTTATTTTCTCCTCCCAAGCAAAGCTCATGGTTGTTCAGCCTTTTTACTAGAAATGCAATACTGCTTTTGTATTGGTGTAGCAGGAAATACAGGAGGGTGTTTAACCTGTACATTAACCTGTACATTATCTTGTTGCATTCACTCACTTTGTCCCCTGGTGCACCTTTTGCTCCCTTTGGTCCTGGTAATCCCGTCTCACCCTAAATAATAAAATGTTAAAATGAACAAATTACATTGTGTTGTTTCACATGGTTAATATCTGTAGTATTTAAATTTGTTAATATATTTACAATCACTGGCTACTTTATTAATGCCCCTGTGCCCCTGTTTATTCAGGGAAGTTCAACCAGTTATATAGCAGATGCATGAAATCATACCCAATACAGCTATGTGTATTATTATAGCTGGGCAATAATTTGATATTTATCATTATCGTGATAAATTAGGACACGTTGCATCGCGATATGCTTTTCTAAGTAGGATATATCGTGGATATCATCCATGCTTAAAGAGCAAAGAGCGACTGCATGTTTCGTTCCAAAGCGAGTATTATCAGTCCTGTTTAACTGGATTTACTGCAGTGCATTATGGGAAGTGTGTAATAAAATGTTGATCATTTCTCATAGTATTGGTTCTGACATTTCAAAGCTTCTAAAAAGTTTTTTCCCCGTGTATCTGCTCTTTTAAAAAAGTATCATTCTATATCACGATGAATGCCGAGAGCCCGGCTCTAACTTCAGTTAAGGTTCATAACGATCCAACATCAGGACGTGGGGAGGAAAAAAGTTGTGTGTGTGTACTGTGTGCTGTGGGCTGGTGCTGATCTGGGATTTTCATGCACACGAGTCTTTGGAGTTGGTGTGAAAAGCAAAAGCAAAAGAAAATGAGGCTCACAGAAACTGGATCGTTAACGATAAGAGGTCAGGCAATATTTTCCTATTTTGCAACTGTTCACTTTCAGTGAGCCTGTTTTATGTTCTTTCTTAAAATGATTGCAACACATAGCAACTGCTGCAGATTTGTGAGTCTACCAGTCTCCGGTTTAACCACATGCTGAAGGTACTTTATAGATTCTGATCTTTGTGGCATGGAGCATTATCTGTTTGCCTTTGCATTTGCATTTATGGCATTTGGCAGACACCTTTATCCATTTATCTCATTTACGCAGTTGAGAGTTAAGGGCCTTTGCTCAAGGGCTGAACAGTGACAGCTTGGCTGTGGTGGGATTTGAACTCATGACCTTCTGGTTAGTAGGACAACGTCTTAACCCCTGAGCTGCCCCGCCCCTGGATTCATGCTCTTGATGCCAAAATTCAGACCCTACAATCTGCATGTGACAGAAACCAAGATTAATGTTTTATTTTATTTTTCTCATTTTCTTCACTTATGCTGTCCAGTTTCAGTGCATCTGTGCCTGCTGGAGTCTTGAGCGACGCTTACTTTTCTGACCTTCATCATCAACAAGGTCTTCTTCTTCTTCTTCTTATTATTATTATTATTATTATTATTATACTGCCTGCTGAACTGCTGCGTACTGGCTGTTTTCTTTTCTTGGTTTGTTTCTTGGTCAGCAGGATTACAGAAGAGCTATAGGTCCGATAATCATAAAAATTGGTGGAAGGGTGTGGCTTGGGCCAAGAAAGACCGGATACGAGTTTCAGCATGGATGCATATACAGGGGTTGGACAATGAAACTGAAACACCTGTCATTTTAGACCACAATAATTTATTAGTATGGTGTAGGGCC
>JAOUQY010000042.1:6050557-6061195 GCA_028566355.1 Doras micropoeus | reverse complement strand
GAGTGTGTGTGTGTGAGAGTGTGTGTGTGTGAGAGTGTGTGTGTGTGTGTGTATATTATATGTATGTAAACATGATTTGGTTGTCAAGCAGGAGAAGTTCATTGAGGACAGCTCTCTTGGCCACACACACAACTAGGAAAGACCCAACACATGGAGAAAGTGCTGCTGTTCCTGGAAGCTCAGGACTAACCCGCTGTAGCTTTCTGTGGTCCCAGCAGCATATTATATTGTACTTAAGCTCGTGAAGCTCTAGGGGAATTCCAGCACAGCTCTGTTTTTTTCACTGGCTGTAAATTAAGAAAATACATCGCAGTTTGATCCATATAATCAAATCCTTTTGTGTGTTGTCTAAGTAATCCAACTCGACAGTAAATTACGATCGGAAACAGTTAGCACTTATCAGATCTGATCGGCAGAAGGAAACAAGAGCTATTGTTTGGAGGAGGGAATGATTGCACTCGGTGGAAAATCGGGACCAATGGAAAACTCATGAAAGTTTTTCTTTTTTTTTTTTAACAGCCTTCTGAACACCACATGTCGCAGGGGACTAAACATTTCTCATGTGTCTAAGTATAACATTGTCTCAATTTGAGCCTTGGCAAGGCGGCAGAGTTGGCACCAAGGAGTTTTCGCACCACCTGTGCACTGTGTGTGTGTCTTCCTCACAGCCGATTAACCCCTAAAAGCCCCAGCTGCTTATTCACGTCCAGGTGAACTACCCACCGTGAATTAGGGACTCGTGGTGAACGTAGTTTGCGTGTGAATTGAGATTTTGTTTCCTGCAGTACCTCAAGCTCTTCCTGAGATGCAGCGAGGGGTTTACACGGTACGCTACTGCGCCTGGCTCCGAGCCTTTCACCTGCCTCACCCCGCTGCCGTCACTCAAGCGGAACTCCTCCAGCAGGTCATAACCTAGAAAACCACACAGACGCGTTGTGTTGATGAAAGATAAAACATTCTGAATTTCTATACGCTGACGGTGATCAGCGACGTTGTGGCAGAGAATCTCCTCTAACTGAATCATACTGTAATTCTCAAAAAAGCCTTTAATAGGGAATAATGAGTGCATTTAATTTCAGCATGATTTAATCATGACCAGGCAATTGAACCGCAATTAGAATAACAGCCAACAACATCAAGCATCCAAGAGTCTAATGCTAGGAATGTACTCACTGCTAAATTGATTCAGTAAGCAGTCATTACAGAGGGCAAACTCGCATCAGGAAAAATGAAAAATGCTGAACAAAAGGCAGAGTGTACAAGTGTACAGCTGTTTCCTAGATTGATTGAGTAGAAAGACTAGAAGCTCATGAAATACTGCCGTGTGACATCATAACTTGCCGTAGACGGTACAGAATACCCATAACACACGCTGCACAGACGGAGTAAGGAATGTACAAGCATGCTTCATCATCAAATCCCACTGAAGGTCTGTTCCAATGTCTAGAATCATTCAAATTCTACCAAGAACCAAGGAGTCCTCGAGTATTCGGAGGATATACAAGGCTGTCTGTGTGTACGGTCGGCGATCTCGAAGCCCCCACAATCCTCTGATGGAGTTCCGTTATGTATTAATGCTGTAAGACCTAACTTTGAAGGACCCTTCCTACCAAGGAAGCATCCTTGACTTTGAGAAATAGCATCAGGTCAGTGCAGGAGGTCTGGTTGGCCTGGTGTGGCTCTGTGCTGCTCCCTGCAGGTGGAACTGCAGAACTGCAGCACAGTAATTAACATTAACATTATTATAGAGTTCTGTACTTACTTGGCAAATCCTGACATTTAGTGAAGCCCAAGAAAGCGACAAAAGCCAAAAGAACCAGCATTTTGTTTTGCATTGTGACAGTTCTGAGTCTCCGCTCTTAATTGTACCTGCAGGACAGAGTGAGACGAGAGAGAGGAAGAAAATGGATACGATAAGCGGTTTGTGGTGACAAAGTATTATATGTGTAACAAGGGGAGGACGTTCTGTAAAACCAGGAGTGAAAAGAAATCGGTTTAAAAACGGCCGAGTGTGTTAGAGCCGGGTCAGTTTGAGAAAACATTTTTATTCTACAGCTTTTTGTTTTCAGTTACACACACTCCTGAAATGAAACACACACAAAGTCATCAGGCACGTGCACTAACATATCACAGATTGTGATTAAACACAGTTTGTGGTAAAACAGCGCTAAATTCATATTTCTGGAAAACTTTTTTGTGCAAATTAATTAAGTAGACAAGCAAAAACCCTCCAGCTGGCACTCTGTGGTCTAATAACCGACTAAATAATTTACTAAACATGCCGAATAGTATATTTTCCCAAGTGTTGGCCAACTGAAGGGAAAAAGAATCAGTACTGATATTACTGTGGCTCCCAAAAAGAACGCGTTCGTTCACCAATCCCAAGCGTTATTCCTACAGATTATGAAAATGACTCACTCCTGTGTGTTAAGACCTCCGTACGGACTCCTCAGTAGACTTTATAGCCAGTCGAAATATAAAAGCTTCCTATAACTGTATAATTTTACTGAAACATTTCTGTTAATTCTGATTATATCAGATGAATACAGTTGACTTACATGTTCCTCAGAGAGTGGCGTATGTTCCTGATGGAAGCCGGTTCCTCACCAAGGTTCCTGCAGTATCGTCAGCTTTAAAGTGGCATCTCTGCATTTACAGGAGCCTGTTCTCCAACGAGATCCTCGCTCTCCGCTCCGCCCGGGGTCCCGACGGCTCTCGTTTTCACACCTGAAGCCCGCTGTACCTAAAAAAGCTGATCAGCATGCAATCAGAATCACGCCGCTCCACTGAAGGTAAAACACCGTTCCAGAAGATTTTTGGGATGAGTCGAGTAGATCAGGAGTTCTCTAGAGATTTCCAGTTACTCCTAACACACCTGATTTACTCGAGGACTTTACCAGTCAGATTAATGTTAGACGCTAGATACGTTACTCTTATTGAAAGCCAGTAATAAGGGCAGTTAGAGTGTCATTAAATAATAAATAAGCTTACCCTAATGGAGTAATTGGTGGAGCAGCTGCTAGTCAAGCAAAAAGCCCACAGCCGATTCAGGAGACTGGATTCTCTTAGAGCTACTGATAGAAAGATGAAGAATGTCACAGGTAGGCACGAGTCGAGCTCGGCAAACATTCCGTCAAAAAGGAACAAAAATGTTGTGTTCTCTGAAGCGGGTCTGAGAGCTAGATCCTGTTAAAGCAAGACAGAAAATAAAAAGGAGTATAAATAAAGTTTCCCACCCTGTTTGTAAATCTTTCAGCAATATTAGGGTTCTGCAGGGTGACTGGGTGTAGAACGGATGGTAGAAGGTCAGCTACAATGTGCTCATTATTTTATTTTATATTATTTTATTTTATTTTTAATGTTTTTTGTTGCACCGCCTCCAACACCTTCGTCCAAAGACTTCATGACTGTCAGGCGTTTTCCCGGGTATGCATGGTGCACAGGGCTGTTGAATATGTTTAAATGCATGCATGTGTGATAGAAATGTGTGTACATCATTCCTTCATTCATCTAAAGTAAGGGCTTTTTCCTGGTTGCAGCTGATCCTGAGCCAGTCCCGGGAACACGGGGAGTGAAGTCGGAACAGACCCTGGAAAAGAGGTCAGTCTAACACACACATGCATACACACACACACACACACACCCCTTCACGTCTAGGGCCAATGAAGCATTGCTACCGACATGCATGTTTGAGGTAGGAGGAAACCAGAGAACGCGGAGGAACCCCACAGACAGTAAGCTGAGCTCAGGATAATAATTTAGATGTGTAACTCTGAAACTTGATCCGAAACGGATAAAGATCCATTGACTTTATTACACTCAGTGGTGTTTTTACAGCTGCAAACGACGGCCCAGTGGATTTTTTTTCTTTAAGCGATGTAAATCTACAGATTCAATACTCTCATCTGATTTCCCTTTTATGAGAGTAGAGACTTTACTGAAAACTGAAAACCCAAGCTGAATATCAACTCGCATTTAAGACGAGTGGAAAAAGCCCTATAATAAAAACGCTTTAGGCAGTGATAGACTCGTTAATTCAGTAACAATGCTTTACAGCACAGCGTATAAACTCTGCTGCTGTTTACACTCATTATTAAGCCGACACAAACTCATGGCAGATCGGTAAGCAGTATATATTTGCACTACGTGTTTTTAGATGTTAGCTGCACGTCAGTATTATAGCGTGCAGCGTCAGTGATCCGACTACACAGCTGGATTCTTTCACATGATACCGTTAATCCAATACACAACACACAGGCCATCTGGCACGGTTTAGTCAGAAAGCCCCCGCCCCCCCCCACCCAACAGCCCTTTTTTCTCCAGCGTGCTTTCTGCCAAGCGAGAGAATGCTGACGCTGTCTGTTTTCCTCTCTTATGTCCAGTAAAATTTAATTTACTTCTCATGACTCATTAAAACATACTCCTAAAACAGTACAGTTTCCATATGACAATACAGTCTTGTTTTAGATAGAAGACCAACATCCTGATGAATAAATAAAAAGGAGAACAGTAAAAAGGAGCAGGCTTTGCTTTTTTCCATACTGCCAGAGCTTTGTGCAAGCAGGTTTATTACAAAAAATATCGAATAATTCACTGACACAGAACACAGACATGAATGCACTTATGAATATCTGCTAGTTAGAACCGTAGAAGGTTCCTGTCACGGTTAAATGGCACACAATGATGAGATTAGGAACTTAAAACATGATGCAGCAAGTGGATATGATGGAGTGGTTTTTTTTGTACTGAAGGCCATGTAGTGTTTTAAGAGGAGCACTTGCAGTGATTACAATTAGTTAGTATCGTATTGCCCTTTAAAATGCATTCTCAGCAACACATCATTGCACTTTAAATAGATGAATAAATAGTCAGGGTGCCCTGGTGCAACGCAGTGGCGTAATATTTAGTGGCAAGCTTGTGGAGAGTTTACAGTACATTCAGCTTTCAACGTGAGCTCGGTCCGAGGATGTGGAAAACGATTTAGCTTCACAATGTACAGTCCGTTTCTCCCGCCAGTGCTTGCTAACGTCTCTGGTTGTAGCAGCGATACAATAAAATAAAATAAAATCTGATGCGACATTATTCACAGAAATTAAAAATACACAACAAATACACAAAACCGTCATGTTCCACTCGCACGGCATCAATCCCACTTACGTCACCTCGTTTCCTTGGAATAATTTACAACTTGCTACACTTTTTTTTTTTTCCATAATTTACAACTAGCTACTTTTTCAGTTTAAATAAGGACATTTTGCAGTTTTAGTGTCTTCAGGAGTGCAGATTTCTTTGTCCAGTGTGTTCCAGCACAGTGCTGCAGAGACAGAAGCCAGCTGCTGACTATCTCTTGGTCGAGGTTTTGGCCAGTTTGCTGCTGGCTGCGCTCCTCCTCTGCGGCGTAGGGATTTTGGAGGGTTTAACTCCGGGCTGGCGTGGAGATGAACGTGGCCTTGCAGAGTCCATCACCGTCTCCGACATGTCCGAGCAGACGGATTGGATATCGGAGATGTCAAAGTCAGAGGCGTCGCTCCCTCGCCGGCTGCTCCCTCGGCTCCCCGCCTTACTCCCGGGCCTGCTGGGAATCTTACTGTGTCCTGCCGGGGGACAGATTCAGTGATGTGGTAAATATTGAGCTGTTCTGAATTTACATGCACTTCCGATGCGTTACAGAATACTACACTCACTTTCATTTTATTAGGGACACCTGGACATTCATGCATTTATCCAATAATGTGGCAGCAGCAGAAACAGGTTCAGTTAACGTTCACATCGAGCATCAGCATAAAGGAAAAAAATGTGATCTCTGTGACACTGATTGATTTGAGTATTTCATAAAGTGCTGATGTGGGAATTTCACACACAACAGTGTCTAGAGTTTACAGAACGGTGTGGAAATACAGGCAAGTAGAAGCACATTGTTGATAAGAAAGCTCAGAGGACAAGGGTCAGACCTGTTTGAGCTGCCAGGAAGGATACAGAAAAGCATCTCAATATACACAAAACACAAACCCTGAGGTCAACAGGCTACAACTGCAAACGATCACACTGCGTTCCACTCCTGTCAGACGAGAACAGGAATCTGAGGCTGAAAGTCAGAGGGAAAAATATCGCCTGCATATTTACCTAGCTCAAATGTAAATCAGCACTACGTTCAAGTTTACCAACTAAAATCACATGCATTCAACGTGGACCTTAGTAACACTAAGTAGCTTCAACATCTACTGTTTATAAAATAAAAAAACAAGCGTTCTCCACAAACCACAATGAATAACCACATGCACATTGGTACAAAATAAATACACAGACAAAAAAGAATGCCAAGTGCTTTATTGTAAAACTGAATCGGCACGACGGCACACGCAGGCTAGTGTGAAAAGCAAATGATGAAAATCCGTATTTCCTGTTTACTCTGATTGGCTTGAAACGTCATTAACGGTGACAATATTTTGATGAAGGATTTTATGCACTACTGGTTAAGTCGTATCTGATTAACTTTATACCCAACTTTGCAACTGAATGTACACTTCGCTGGTCCAACACGCTGCTGGTCTTTTTCCAGTCTCAGATTCCTGTTCTTGGCTGACGAGTGGAACCAGATGTGGTCTTCTGCTTTTGCAGCCCATCCACCACATGGTTTGATGTGCTGTGTGTTCTGAGATGCCTTTCTGCTCACCGTGGTTGTAAAGAGTGCTTATTTGCATTACTATGGACTTCCTGTCCAGCTCAAACCACTTTGGTCACTCTAGAGACTGTTGTGTGTGAAACTCCCAGGAGATCAGCAGTATCTGAAAAACCCATCTGGTTCAACCGGGCCACAGTTAAGTCACCGAGATCACACTTTTTTTAGTTTGATGTGAATATTACCTGGAGCTCTTGCATGATTGTAAAGCATTGTGCTGCTGCTGCTGCCACATCATTGGCTGATTTGGATAACTGCACGGTGTTCCTAATAAAGTGGTCAGTGAACGTCTAACACTGTGTAATAGATTAATAGTTATAGGATGATACCCTGTAATGTTTTTTAGCCAATTAAACTAATCAGAAAGAAGGATTTAGTTCATTGATTGTTTAACTCACCAGCAGCCTGACTTCTAGCTTTCAGAATAGCCGTGTTTATCAGGGTTCCCTCCTCTCCGGACTGGAAGCCTTTTCCTGACAGGTAGCCAGGTAGCCGGAGCTTGCTGCCTTGGATGGGTGTACTCTGTGAAAAGCAAAAACGTTTGTCAGGACAGATTAGAAATGAGTACAAGGAAGGATTTGAAAGATTTTGCTTTTGACCCTGGAAGTCTTACTCCTTGGCTGGAAGCATCTTGTACGGTAATGTATGTACACATAACTGCACAAGGCTTTAACCAGAGGTTAGAAAAAAAATTATATATAATGACATCACTTTCCATAACAACTACATCATTACTATCATGCCAGTAAAGCTGTATACTGTAATACTTCAATGTGCAGGGAAAAAAACCTCTATAGGAATCTGTTCTATAGGAAGCACAATAATGTAATGCGCACACACACACAGACATAACAGGGCAAGCAAGTCTTAGAGGAGTTGTGTAAGAAATAACATGCTAAAGGAAGAATAATCCACACCATGCTGGTGTAATGCTGTTAGCACCCTGAAATGGATTATTTTCCAATAACAGCAGGTCCTGAAGTGTTTTATTACTCTTATACCACAGTGATTTTTTGAACTGGTTTTAATGATGTGGAAAGCTAACAGCAGTGAACTCATTTCCTCAGGAGCCTCTCTTTTTTCCCTCATCAATAAGTTATAGATTAGAGAATTATTCAGCACTGAGGTATAAAATTAATAATTTTAAATAAGTTTTAGTTGTTTAAGGTAAGAGCACAGTGCAGCTGAAAGAAGAAAAGAGATTAATAGAGCGCACCCCCGTTTCCCGACACAAAACAGAAAGTGTTCACTGTTAAAATCAGACACGACTGAATGCAAGCCTAAGAGTGAGACTGACCTGGAACCCCACACAGAGTGTGTTCAGTTAAACAGCAGGAAATTAAAAGCGGGTTAGTGACAGTCATCAGGTTTGACAGCGAGTACTGGGTTTTGTCACTCTTGTTAGATCACTATACCTCGTTGGATGACCCCTGGCTCTCAAAAGTGTCAGATGACTTTAAGGGAGTAGCTGATTTGCTGTTTGTCAGCCAGGGTTTATCATAATTGCGGGTTAAATGTTGGAGAGTCTGTGAGGAACAATGTGGGTCAAATACAGAAATGTTAATCAGTGGTTTAAAATAGAAGGGATCTCCATTGCTGGGGTGTAAAAAAATGGCATTATGTAACATGATTTTCCAGTTAAATGATTATAGACTGGGCCAAACTCTGGAGAAAGTGTTTCATGAATGTGTTTGTTAGATCCTACTATACAGATAGAACTCTTTAGTGTAATAGATAGTAATTTATTAAGAAATAATGTAATGCTGAGTAAAATGATAGACTGATAAACCAGAAGGTGCAAAAACATGGACACAGGAACTGAATACAGTCTATAAAACTGTTATTAATAATTAATGGTGTCTATTCTAATCTAATGTTTCAAGAATAACGTGTTCTCACCTTCGGTGTACCGGTCGCAGCAGGGTTGGGCTGGGCAGGACAGCTGTGGCTGGAGTTCGACCTGTTCGGCGAGGCACCCCTTGAGGACGGCCGTGACCTTCGACCTCTGTACCGAAAGCTGGCCATCACTTGAGTGGTCCCTTCCGGAAGTATGAACTTCTCTCGCAACTCAATGTTGGTCCTACCTTTAGCTAAGAAGAGTGCATGTTATAATAACGAGTTAGGAGCTATCCGGAACACACACTGCTCATATGGCATGGATGGACTGTACAGCAAAAGTGATTTGACAAAAGGGAAGCCCATTTCATCAAATCTTTAACTGAAGGTAATGTATATGTGATGTGTCTGAGCCGTTTAACATGAGCATGCAGCTTCACGTCACTGGTATGTAATGGCAAAGTGATGGATATTCTGTATATTCTACTGAGCATGTTTATGACAGGACACAGACACTTTTCCTATCATTCTGTTAACAGCATGGTTTTAAATCAGGCTACTCTTAAATGAACACCAGGGATGCATCAATACCTGTACTGGTACTGAGTATAACTCTAATACTGTGCTTTCGGACAGGCCGTACAAAATGACAGTGACTTGCGCATGTTAATTATTAAAGCGTGAGAGTACTTCAGTTTTGTGAAAGGCTGAGACACATGCACTTCCAGGGACTTCCAGGGAAACCTGTGCTCATTTTAATGACCATGTTCACTCATGATCTCTATTTTTAAAGACAGGGTTTAAACCAACATAAGCAAAGCTAAATAAAATGTTCCATAAGGGCCCATAATTAGTTAATACCAAACTGGCTGCTAATTATCATTAATGGTATTGACAAGAAATCATGTACTTGGTGTGAAAAAATGGCATCAGTGCATCCCTATGCAGTTTTTACTGTATTCATTTTTATCATAGTGTCCATTTACAGAAAATTAAGCCCAATTTAGAGCAAAGATGAGATGAAAATCAGATTGTCAAGCAGACTGCGTCAAAAGAGCTGAAAACACAGGAAGTGTTTGCACCAGGAGACAGCACAGACTGGCCAGGAAAGCAGCCTGGAAACGCCGTGCAACAAACAAGAGCATGCAAAAGAAGTCTCAGGGTGAAGCATGGGATGGGATGTTCATGTTAATGAGAATACCATTGCTCCAGCAGGAACACTCAGGTGTGCACACATACACACACACACACACACACACACACACAGTCACATGCGCTTGCACACATACCACTGGGATGGAGCAAGGAGAGAAAGTGTGAGAGTTGCCAACCTATAGGAGACTGAGTAATGGACGAGTTTGATTCCGAGCGCAACATTTTACTCCCGTGGTGATGAACTAGAAGAAATGATAGTTGGGTTCTTAGCACAAAGAAAACAGTGGCTATATTCAGCAGGAAAACAGTACAGAGAGACAGAGAGTAGAATACTGAGACAGCTGCTTTGTAGGAACATGACAGCAAGCTTTCAGAACCTCATACGCAGCCAACCAGAATGCAGAGGCAGAAGAGTCGGCCACAATGTTGTACATGACCAAAAAAAAACCTGCTTAGAAACATTAAAAACGACTTCTCGTACATGCCTATATATTCAAACTGTTTTGTGAAAAACAATACACATTAGAAGAGATATAATGTATGTATATACAAACCCCATTTCCAGAAAAGTTGGGACAGTTTCTATAAGTGCAATAATAACTGAAATGTGTAATTTGTTAATTCTCTTGAAGTTTTATTTAACAGACAGAAGGACAAAGAAAAGATTTACTGTGTTTTCAATGATGAACATAATTCTATTCTATTAAACAAATGTAAAAATTGAGGCCTGCAACACACAAAAAACTGGTACAGAAGCAGGTTTGCCACTGGGTCACACCACCTTTATATATAATTATACTTTTTAATGGTTTGGGAATTGAAGATTCTAATTGTTGCAGTTTCGCGAGTGGAATTCTTGCTGTGTACGAGACTGGAGCTGCTGAACAGTCCGTGGTCAGTGTGGTCTGATTCTCCTCTTCATGATGCTCCGTACATTTTCAGTAGGAGACAGATCTGGACTGCAGGCC
>JAOUQY010000042.1:6028525-6044245 GCA_028566355.1 Doras micropoeus | reverse complement strand
TGCAGTGTGATGCTAAGAGTTGTGTACCTGACACAGGGCTTGTTCTAGCCGTGTCTGTTTGAACACCGAGAGGGAGCACACCGTCTCCCAGCGCAGGCTCAGCTCCTGCATCTGAACTTTGACCCAGGAAGAGTCGTCATGGCTGTTCTCGATTAGCTCACGGGCTGAACGTTTCAGAGCCTGTACAGAGCCTGTCCTCTTTCCAAGCTCCTTCTGGAACACCTGTGAGATGTGTACACACACACACACACAAATACACACACAATCTTCATGTACAATAGACTCAGGGTGCTTCCACACAGAAGTTCAAGTGTTAGATTGTACTAAGAAAGAGATTCAGCCCTTTCATGAGCCAAGTGCAGGAACTGAACCAAAAAAAGGTTTATATTTTGGGTTCTGGGCATGCACATTAAATAGCCGATAGTATGTGGACACCTAACCATGATCAGGCAAATGAGGATTTTGAATAACCATTACAGATTTAGTCCCTCTTTACTGTTATTATAAGCTCTAGTCTTCTGGGAAGGCTTTCCACTAGATTTTGGCAAAAGACAGACGTTTAGCACCGCAGAACTGCCATCTGTTCTAGATATCTTGGCCAATGTAAGAAAAGAGAAATTACATGCAATACACAATATAATTTAGTTATTTAGATAATTATCTAATAGTTTATTGCTGGCTCTGTGATTTTTGTATGCTCTCAGCAAATATTTGTGAACTTCTCTTTCATATTTCTGACCAGTGAATGAGTTTTTATGAGCATGTTTTACTGGAGTCGTTAATGGCCACTTTATGAGCCAACTTTATTTTTCCTTTCAGTTCATGTAATTATTATCTGCAGTGTGAAATCGAATCAAAGAGCAAACAAGCCAAAAGTGTCAGTATCACTCTGAATCAAACTCTCAGCCCCGGCAGAAACACGAACCCTTTGGTACAGTCTCTGACGTTTAAACCCAAACCAGAAAACAATGAATTTGATTAGCAGTGATTAGGAGTAAAGTAGAAAAGACGTGTCTAAAAACACTGTAGATTCTGTAATGTACGCCCAGGACACTTTAATTTTAGCAGCTCAACCCTTCGTCAGAGAGGCCAAAAGAGGCTCGTGTGAAGGGGGAGCGAAAAGCGGAGATGAAGTTTCGTTCAGGGACTAATCTACGTTATCTAATTGAAACCTGCAGGGAAAAACTTGGAAGGCAAAAGGAAAGAAAACTGACGTTCTCAAATTATAACAGAATCAAGAAAGCCCAAAATAGAAGCACGTGAAGGAGTATTTCGAAACTATTAAGGCATACAAGCAGAAATACAATACAATAATTAGTCATTCTGTATTAAGCAAGTTGAGAAAGTGTGCTTTATAGTGAAACATTTCCAAAGTACACAGTTAGAGACCCAGCAGTACCTTGTGGCTGTCGATGAGGTTGAGCACCAAATCAATGTCTCCATGCACAGGCTGGTCCTCTGCCAGCTGCGGCTCTACTTTATAAAGCCAGTCAATCAGAGCCTGCAGAGCGTCAGTGAACTGGCCTGAGAACAGCAGAGCCTCCTCCAGCTTGTTCTGTCTGTGAGAAAAGAATAGTCAAAGTCAAATACTATAACAAAATTCTTTGTGTAGCAATCTCTTAGAGAAAAAAGTTCTACTCAAGTTACACACAATAAATCGATTTTAGATTGACTACAGATATCACCTCTAAAGCAAGCTTAGAGAATATAACATACCTTTCTACGGATTTGCCACACGCCGTGTCCCATTTGTCTCTGAGCTCACAGAGCATGTCGTCCAGTTTCTGGTTGTCGTCCTGGAGCGAGGTCTTGTCCTTCAGGGCTCGGCCTGTGCGGCTGGTGGTGTCGTATACAGAATGCTTGGCACCCAGGGCCTTCTGGAACTCCTAGAAGAGCCGGAGAACAGACAGTCAGGGTTAACATTTAGCCTCAAGGACACGCACAGTGAAAGCGGCAGTTTGATCCGTTGCCGATGGGAGTTGCATGGCACGACTGAGTCGACAGGATGTGAAGAGATCTGCTGAGTCCACACTGCTGAGCTGTTAATTACATGGCACTGTGCTCTCTTCTCTAGTCAACAACCCTGAGTCATGCTACTTTTATAAGAGAACAGCAGCAGTATTAGAATCAGTAGATTTTCTTTCTAAGAAAAAAATGATTAAAAATCATTGATTTTCCTGATTATGAGGCATGTGCAATCAATATGGTTCTTTCCCACTGTGTGAAAATAGAAAGAGTTTGATCATATAGTCAGGAATCAGAGCCAGGCTAAAAGGATTTAATAGAAATGTGTTTTTAGTATTTCAGGTGTGTTTGCTTATTAAAGACTACATGTTTTGTTTACATAATCATGTAAAATTAATTGGATAATCCGCACAACCTCACTCAGTGCCTTTACGTCTTTTTCATGTTTTTTACACGCGATCGCGATCTCACAAGACGAGTGTGTATACAGTTTTAATGCCAAATGGGACTCTCTTGGATCTGGTTCCATCAGTGTGACAGAGTGATTCTATGGCAGGAAATCTCACAGCAGCTGGCATGAAAGAGAAAGAGAGCAGCTGGTTTATGATTCACTCCATGATGGAAAGTAGTTCACTGCTTCATTACAGATGTGTAAACGGAAATGGTTAAGACACACAAAGGTGCAGAAGATCAGCAGGAAGCTGGGACGTGTGTAATTATTGGTTTTCAAAGGGAAGGGGTGTGGTGTGGTGTGGTGAGATCCAGGCACCTTGTGCTGAGCCAGCTGCATTTTAATCTTGTCGGGGTCATTGGCGATTTCCAGCTCTGAGTCCAGAGCTCTCTCTGACTCGTCTAGCCACTCCATCAGCTTGGTCCAGCTCTCATGGAACTGCAGGAAGATGAAAAGGTTTCATTTTATTTAAGGATGTCTGCATTTCACTATATGGGATGCTGTTGCTAGTTCAGGTTTGAGACGAACCTCATTCTAAGGTGAAATGCACCACCGAACAGACAATGGAGAATATGTGGACTGATTAGCTAGACATATGTATGTACTGTATGTAATGGATGTTTAATGTGTATCCAGCTTGCATAAAGCAAAAGGTTTTTCTATAAATTTGCTAAATAATGTTTTCTCAGGATCTATTCCTCTGTCTGTAAAACCATAGTAACTAATAAAAAAATACTTTTTTTAAACACTTTTTTAGCTCCACACCTGCTTCGCACGCTTCCTTGCATCATCCAGCAGGCGTCCTCGCTCCACTGAACGCTGCACTACTTTGTCCCAGCGGCTCTGTACACTTAGGAGCAGGTTTTTAATCAGGACAACATCCTGCTTCTGGCTGAAATATTTCAGGTGGGTCCCCGTCTTATCCAGCTCAATGATCTGATCCCGGTGTGAGTTCACTTCGGTCGCAAAGATCTGTTGGGAAATGTAGGAGAAGCCAGGTGGGAGAAGGACAAGGATGAAACGACTGGGCTAAAACCAAATGTGGATCTAGTTGGAAATAAAAACTAATTTATCGTCTGAAATAAAAATGATGAAAACTCAGTCAGTATCAGAACTGGCTGTACACGCACACACACACGAACCTTATGTTCATCAATCTGGAACAAGATAGTTTCCAGGATGAGGGAGGCTGGAGAGACCATGTTGAGGGTCTGCTCTGCTTGAGTCAGCCAGTTAATGAAGTCCTGCAGAGAATTATGAAAATCTGTGGCCATCGCTAATGCCTCTTCCAGTTTCACCTAGAAACACACAGACACACACACACACACACACACATATACCCTTGATTTACTCATTCAAGCCATAATTGCATCAGCAGAACCAAAATAGCATCAAGATCTCCTTGTGATTGAACAGGGAGAGGAAGTGTTGATCTCTCAGTGCTATAATGAAAAATTAAAGAGGATGTGTAGAAGAAACATTTCCCTTGCAGGCACAAAACATTGTCCTTTGATTCAATATTCCACGGTGTGACTCACACAGTGCATCTGGTACACAGCAGCTTTCTTAACTGAAAGCCAAGGAGGCCTCGGAAAACTGTATTAAATAAGTGGCTTCACTGAGCCTTTTTAAAACACCCTGAAATATATATATATGACATTTCATAAATAAAACAATGTCTTCAGTGTATTCAGAAATTAAAGAAAGCTTAAATTCTTATATCATCCATCAAAGAGCATTAGATCAGGCTTAAGAACATGTCTGGACTAAACCACTCTATACTTTTCTTCAAGGTGTGACAGCCCTTAATAAGCACTGGTATAAGACACTTCACAAAAGGGGCATTATGTTTCATACTGATTCCCAGCTTGCCCCAGACAGCCTTCTGACCACATAATCACAATTCACACCTTTTATGATCAGACATGAAGCTGCATGACAGACCTAAAGCTTCAAGCTGTTTGAGCCTCACCTTCCTCTCAGCCACTTTGGCCTGCACACATTCCCATTTTTCTTGAAGGTTGTGGAGGTCCTGCTCAATACTGCTGTCCTGGTTCTCCGGGGTCATGGCTATCAGCTGCTGACCTCTGTCAAGAAGCTTCTGGTAGAGTTCTTCCTTTACCTCCATTGCACTACATAACTCCTACACACACAAACGACAACAATGTTTTTAGAGATAAATATATCTTCTTCTTTGGTGTCCTGAAAAGGAAGGACATCAAGCATTACTGACAGTCTACTGTAGACATTTTACATTTACAAAGATAAGAGTAATGATATCACAGAGTTGGACTGATGTATTGGAATGCTCTACATCCTTAAAAGGGCAAAACTAAAAAAAAAATCATTTGTCCTTATCTGCCCATTTAGTTCAAGATGTTCGAGCTCAGTTTGCCTTTGTTGCATTTATGCAACTAATTATTGTGTATTAGGAGGTTCATCAAAAAAGAATTAAAAATAAATTTTTACAATCTGGATAAAAAAAACCCTCTATATTAAAGACCCAATAAGCATATGTTCTGAATAAAGCATTTAAAATAATTTGTATGACCGTTAACTAAAAAAGCCCTGCATTGAGTGTGGTAAAATGTGTTTGTGTTCAGCTTGCCATCAGCAGCAGCAGGCCTTTTGGAGTCTTAAATACATACCAGATGGGTGTTAAGCTGCTCGCGGGCCGTGTCTGGCAGGCCTCCGACTGCTTTTGATGCTAACAGCTGACACTCTGTGTCTTTCAGCCATTGTTGCATATCTTCAATCTCCCCATGGAAACCTTGGGCCTACAACACAATACGGCTAACGTCACAACAATGGACTTCACATTATTCTCATTAGTGCTGGTTTCTTAGCGTGAAAAGAAGTTTCGCTTAAAATGGATGTTTTCATATTAATCTAGTTTGAATTTTAAAAAAAAGATAAGTGAGTGAGACTTCACAGCTAGAACAATATTGTCTGGGTCAGCATTCAGTAGTTACTGGTTTGCACTGCATCTGTGTTAACTCGGTTTTGAATGTAAAATATTATTTTCATAGGGAATGCATTAATATAGAAGCTGAGGTGATAATCAGATCCCAAAATAGAAGAATTCCATCAAAGCTCATAATCATTGACCTTTGCTGTTAAAATTAAAAATAAACATTCAACTAAGTTGCCTGAGAAAACGGAGAGGTGCTAAATAAACTTCAGCAACTAATTCAGCTTCAGTGAGAAGTTAATCCCAAAATTAAAAAGTGCTATACAGAAGTTGTGTCAGAATAGCAGTAAGCTATATAGAGAAAGCTGAATTTGGCTAAAATGAAAGGGTGTGTCTCAGTTAAGGGAGATTCTTTTAAATTAGAGATCTCATTATTTCAAGGTCTGAATGTTCTTATGCATAAAATAGTACGCTGTTACAGTTAGCAAGGCTGACAGTGAGCTAATCTGTGTGTGAGTAGGACCTGGAGTAAGGCGCTGTCCAAAAGCTGCCTCCTCTGCTCTGTCTTCTCCAGGATGCTTGTCCAACGTTGGTTAAGGTTCTCCAGCTTGCTCTGCAGGCCACATGCCTCCTCTCCTGCACTGGACTCAATCAAATCTCTGCCAGCTTTGTTAACTGCCTCCACTGTTGTCTTATGGGCCAACACATCATTATGCAATACCTGGTGGATAAATTTATATTCATTCATTCATAAACAGTTTATTCAATATAAAAGGCAGATTTCATGGCAAAGAAACAATAATAATAAACTTAGAAACTTTTTATTGGCTGAGGACTGTGAGGTAATTCCACAATCATTTTTAATTAAAAATTAATTACATATAAATATAGTATATTTTGAATGAGCTTACATGATGTTTAGCAAGCTCTATCTCAATAGCTTTGGGGTCACCACTGGTTTTCTTCTGTCCACTAAGCAGCTCTTCAGTATGAGTTAGCCAGGCCAAAAGTTCATCCAGAGCATGCTGGAACTGCCCCAAAGCCAGCAAGGCTCCCTCCAGCTTGTGCTGTAAATCAGACGAGACATCCGTGGTAAGAAAAGATTCAGAGTCAAAAGACACCAAGAAGGACCAGGTGAATCCCTTACCTGTCTGTTGATGACCTTCTCGTCCAGGTTGTCCCAAAGCATTTTGAGTTCGTTCATAGGCTCCTGAATGGCAGCACGGTCTGCTTCCTCCAGCACTTTTTTCAGTAGCAGTCCTGCCTGGTGATTCAGTCTCTCCATCTCAATCTGAAGCTGATACGCTTCACCTTTGAACTCCTGCAGAAATACAAACAACGAGGAAAATAAGACAGCATGCTCAACATCACTTCATTGAATCCTCCATAAAAATATAGATATGCCCATGGCTCAACAATAAAGAGACCGTGCAGGTTTGTTTAACTATCACCAGACAATGCATCTTTGAACTACTTGTAGGAAAGCACATTAAATGCTCGTCCTCTGAATAAACACAGCTGGTATTTGGCCTGTATGCTCACTGCATTTATCAAGAAAAAAAAGGCATAGTTGGGTGTGATCAGTGGCAAATGTTTACATGCTTTGATCTGTATAAACCACACATGACCGGTAAGTCTAACTCAGTGTGTCGAGGGCAGGGAGTCCATACGAAGAAATATACCTTGAGCTCCTCAATCTGCTGTTTCACAGTTTCCAGGTCTGTGCCCACAGGTGACATGGAATCCAGTTTGCTCTCCAAAATATCCACCCAGTCAAACATGCCCTGTAGAGCAGGAATGAAATGAAATGTTATTGACATGTATTATATAGTCTCAGGTTGCTTTTCAGTTGAGAAGCTCACATAATAGACACATGGGAAAAACTGGATCACGCCTTAATCCATTCAAGCATGAGTCTGCAGTACAGTAAGTAATGTTTCCTATGCTTTGTCAGCTTTTTTAATCAGTTAATGCTAATTAAATTAAAGCAGGGGTTCTCAAACTTCTTAGTCAGCCGAACCCCTTCAACCTAAATTACTAAGAAGAAACTTCTTACTTAAAGCATGTTACTATTCTGTTTGCCTTTTAAACAATTTATTACAACATACTTTACTCAGGAATCAATCCTAGGACCCCTGCAATTCCACAAAGAACCCATAGGGATCCTGGAAAACCTTAAAAAGGTATTTACCTCTGATGTATTCTTGATCAAGCTAATCAAATGACAACCACGGCTGTGTTGTTATGAAACCTACTTCAATATAATGTATATAGTATAGTACACTTCACTGTGTGTAATATCTGAGTAGAGAAGCAAGTAAAGTAATAACAGAGTATTTATATGCTGTACTCCTAAGGAATTATGTGTTATTATTGTTAATAATATTATGAGTTACAATGCCACTAGAAATATTTAAGTGCAGCCTGATAATCTATTAAAAATTCAATTCTGGAGCACCCGAGTGGCGCAGCGACAACGCGTTCGCCCTATCATCCGGAGATCGCTAGTTCGAATCCGGGTGATGCTATAGCTGCCCATAGCTGGGAGCTCAGAGAGCAAGATTGGCCATGCTCTCAGGGTGGGAGGGGCATCTCCCATGTCAATCATAGCGACACTGTCCAGTCACGGGCGTCTGTGAGCTCATGCACACAAAAGGTGGGCGGGAGCGCGTGCCTGACGTTGCATGAGCAGCAGTTCAGAAAGAGGCGGCGGCTTGCGTCACGTGTTTCTTAGGAAGCACCTGACTGGCAGCTCATCGTGTGACATGGGGGAAGTACTGATGGGTGGGAATTGGAGATGACTAAATTAGGGGGAGAAAATTTGGGAAAAATCCCCCCAAAAAAAAATCAGTGTGATGTGAAACAAATTATATCCGATTAATTTAAAGAATAATTGCTGTGTCTATACTTCAGTCCAATTTCTGTCATGTTTGTTTTTCTTCTTCAATGTTCAATTATAAATATACTTCACTGAGAATGATAAAACTTAAGACTCGATTCATAATGATAACAAAAAATATATACAGTATATGAACATGACTTCAGCATGACGAATATGCTGAATTAATGCGACTCTTGGGGATGTTGTCATGGCAACATAGCCACTACATGGCTACATTCTGGTGCACACTGTACCTGAAGGCTGTCCTGGAACTGTACCGCAGCCTGCATGGCCTCCTCCAGTCTGTCCACTCTCTCCTTCCATGTCTTATTCAGCGTCTCCCATGCCATGTTCACCTAGCAGGCAGAGCAAATATGGTCTGAATTTAAAACGTTTTGTGCTAAAGACACACGAACATTTCTAAAGCAGCAATTTAGGATTAATAACAAAAATTAAATAATATATAATAAATTATATTCTGGCTATAGGCAATGGTCATTTATTATATAATATTACTGAAGATGAGTGTGATGTCCTATATATACATATACATACTGTAGAGCTCCTAACCATTAATGTAAGACTCCTGTTAAAGGAGTATGCTTCACCATGTAGCTTATCTGATGTTACCTCATCGATGCTCTTCTTGATTATAGGTTTGTCTGGTTCTCCACAAGCTGTCATCAGCTCTGCCCCTAGACTCTGGACCACATTCAGTTCCTCCTGAAGACCGTCAATCTCCTCTCGATACCCCTGCAGCCAGTAAAGTTCACCATGAGTACAGTACATGAAATAAGAAAGCATAAACTGCTGTAATCCTGATTTCCTATTCACTAAAAATAACCAATAGATGCTCCAATAAACCATGTTTAAAAAAGTTTAGTTTATTTTATAACTTAAGATGTACATAAGCACTAAGAGCTCACTGACCTCCACAGACTCCTGTTGCTGTTTAACAATGGAGGGGTCGACTCCAGGTTCCTCCAGGTCTTTCAGCAAGTCCTGTGTGTCTTTGATGGTGATGATGAGAGCACAGTGATCACACCAGAACTTCTCAGCCAGGTCCATCACATCCAGAAGTTTAGCCTCCCTCTCCTCCAGGAGAGCATGGATATCACTCCACACAAATACCATCTGATCCAGCTTGTCCTGTACGGCTATGAGAAAAACGTTCGGGTTTAGCCGACTGCAAATTATTACTGTTTAAAAAAAATAAATAAATGTTTACCTTTGGCTGATAGGTCTTTGTCTGCACCTTCTGAGCGAGTGATCATGTCCTCTCCTCGCTGCTTCAGGGTTTCATAAGACGGTTGCAGTTTCTCCAAGTCCATGTTCACAGCTTTGTTCTCAGAAATCTGCTCACGAATCTTTTCCACTTCCACAGAGATGGAGGGGGGCTGGCGCAAACGATCTGCTATACGATTCAGAGACTCCAGCATGGGGTCAATCTTATCGTGGAACTGGGTGGGGAAAAAAACGGCAATGTTAAAAAAAAGAGCAAACCAGTTAAAATACTAGAGCTGAAGCCACAGACATTAGGGCAATCAGGCAAGTCTTTCCAGAGATCCAATCAGGAAACCTTTTGCTATAGCAGGTAATCACTTAAGGCAAGTTTCTCAAAGGAAATTGAATGTCAGGCCTCACATTTCCTCCTGGTCATATCAGAGAGGTCATGACTGATGCATCCTTTGTTGCTGAAAACAGGAGACGCAGTACTTCTTTTAAGATTTACTACCATCAAAGGGTTCTCACAGCACACTTCATTAACAATCTGTCACTTGTGTTGGTAGGACATGAAAGATCTTACTGATACCTGACTTACTTAAGATTAGAGTAACAGCAGCTATTTTGGAGACGCATTCCGACAGGAGTGTATTGAAAATCGAAGCAATTAACATATAATGAAACTACAGGTTCTGAGAATACACACTGAGCAGCATGACGTTAAATTATCTATTTGTATAATCAAATGAATGCTCTTTGTCGGCTGGTTGATTTACATATAGCTGGGCCCCACATAAAATAGAGAACAGAATGAAAGTCTCGAGACAAACCTGAGTAGACTGAGAGATGGCTTCATCCAGGGCAGCAGCTCTCTGCTTAACATCCGCTTTAAGCTGTGTGTACAACTTGTCTGTGGCTTGGAACTTCTCCCTGATGGGCTCACCCTCCAGGGGACTGATCTCCACCAGCTGAGGGCCCGTTTTGTTCATCTTGTCTATGTGTGGCTTATGCTCTGCAATCAGCTCCCTCAGTTGCTGAAAGCAAAAAAGAAACAATTTAAAAGGTAGTTATTATTAGATATTATACATAGATATTATTATCTTGGGCCAAACAGAAAATGTTTTAAATAGGGCCAGATAGATTTGCTCCGACAGAAATAAATGCCGTACCCGCAGTTCCTCTTGTTGCTGTCTGAGCGTGTCGTACTCAATGGCAGGTAAAGGGAGCTGGGTGACGTTGGCCTGGGTCTCCTGCAGCCATGGCCACAGCTCCTCATACGTCTCCCAGAACTGGCAGGCCAAGGAGTGTGCTCTCTCCAGCTGCAGACAGCGCTCTGAGTTCAACTGACTCACCGTGTTGTACTTCTCGACGAGAGCCTGGATCTTAGCCTGAAGTCACATCCCAAAAAAAAAAATCTAGTATCTAAATATAACCGTACATTTAGCTCATATTTATCTAAATTGAAGGTTTTTTTTCACCTTTAGAGCTTGTTTCTCAGTCTCGTCCTTGCTGTTCATTATCGCCTCGCCTGTTTTAGTGATGTCATCCACGGCATCTTTATGCCTCATAACGTCCATGGAGAAGCCCTGAACACAGAGAGCACTTCTGTTGATGGCATGTGCCACACACATATATATATTTTGTTTGTATATGACCCAAACACCTCTAATGACCCAAAAAGGCATCAGACTGACCTTCTGAGCCTGCAGCTGAGCTGTGGTCTGTTCTGCCTCCAGCTTGATGTCCTGTAGTGATGACAACTTCTTCTCTGCTTCAGTCAGCCAGGCTAATTCAGTATCTGCAGCCTGCTCAAACTGAACAACAGAACCCGTATGCATTAGACACTATTACAAAAATGCATTCAAAACATTCAAAAATGCGATCATAGAGGGAATCATCTTCATTACAAGCCACATAATATCAGATCCAGATCATGTACTGTAAAAATGCACATCATATCAGTAACGTCTTTACATTTATTACATATTTACCTGCTGTGATTTTAAGATGGCAGCTCCTGTCTGGTCCACATGCTGAGAGATGGCATCACTTGCTGATCTATAGCGCTCGTTGTCCTCTGTGATCAGTTTGTCAAGCCCATCTCGGGCACGCCATGGCACTAGCTCTAGCAGAGCGCTGCTAACTTCATTCAGTGTATCTACTACTGACTTGTGCTCTTGAACCTCGTTCAATAACGCCTGGAAATGAAACACAGTCAGTAAATCTAAGTGCTGTACGTGTCAGTATGTATGTGTCTTGATTCTTGTACACTTTTATACTGTACTGTGCACTAAAACGTAACAAACACAGCAGCATAACCGACAGAAAAATGTCACCCAAAATGCTCAAAGGCTAATGAAGAATAAGACTTATCTAATCCTATAGCTTCCCTTCCTTTTCAAGCTGCAGTTGTGTACTCACTTTCTGCCTCTCTTGCACCTGAGTGAGTTGCTCTCCCACTGGTTCCTGAGCTGCAAACGTGGCCAATTCAGACTCCACTTTCTCCAGCCAGAAGCACAGCTCCTCATGCGTGTGTTGAACCTTGTTGGCCAGAGAC
This sequence comes from Doras micropoeus, assembly GCA_028566355.1. Classification (NCBI taxonomy): domain Eukaryota; kingdom Metazoa; phylum Chordata; class Actinopteri; order Siluriformes; family Doradidae; genus Doras; species Doras micropoeus. Next base: position 6,032,256 of record JAOUQY010000042.1, on the reverse strand, counting down.
AGGGCCTTGTCCAGGGTCTTCATTACATCATTGCTTATTGTGCTTATGTCAGCATATCTTGTCTTTATTCCATCTAGTTTGCCCTGAATGACGATGACTTCATCGCCTGCACAAAACAGGAGGTTTGAACAAGTTAGGTCAGTTGCGTGTGTAGCCTGGAAAAATGCATTACTGAAGTCATTTCATTTCAAGCAAGTAACTGTTACTAAACAAATGATGTCACTGCCATCCTTTTTTTCCTCTTTCAGGCAATTCAGGAATGTGCATGGATTTTTAATAGATACAGAAAGAGTGATTCTGTAGCTTAAAATGGGGGGAAATGGAATATTTAATCACTTGTTATAAACAGAGCTGTGTGATACATTACTACCCTGACAGCAGCTACTGTAAAAACATTTGTTCTTTCACCAGCCTCTCTTTTGGACGATTATTCCACATCATCAAGAAATCTAAATTTACAGCTTCAAGCCCTGGCACTAGAGACTCCTTCCAAAAATACATGTTTACTCACAGAATTGAGCTATATAAAGACTAATTAAATAAACATCTCTTTATAGAAACCTTTTTAAATCCATGTATGTGGACCATCTGATATAAACGTCTGTTACCATGGAAACAATAAAATTTTAGAAGGAGTACATTAATAAAACCTTTGCATTTAGAACTACTTATCAAGCTGTCCTGTTATAACAGCATTAGTCAACACCTTCTGAGTAATCTACAAGCAAGTACTTTCTCATTGCTTGTCCAAACTTAAGATAAATTAATGTAGGGAAAAGTCTTGCCTGTGGTCTGTTTGAGCAGCTCAAGTCCATTCTGCAGGGCCTGGTCAACATGCTGTCTCCTTAACTCAATGTCCTCATGAAGTGCCTAAACACAGAGTGTGCTAATTAACTGTAGTCATTCATAACAAAATGACCACATAACAAATAGCTAAACACATAAATCATATCAGTGCAACCAATAAAGTATAAATGAATGATGATGGCTTTTAAAAAAAAATGAAGACTGAAGAGGAGGAGGAGATCTGTTCTACCAGCTGGTCAGCATGCTGTTTTGCCAGTACGTCTGGTGTATAGTCCTGGACAGAGACGTGACTCAGTCTGCCGTATATTTCGTCCAGCCAGTTCATGAGTGCTACTTCGTCTTCTCCAAACAGCCGTGCGTTAGCCAGGGCCCGCTGCAGCAGCTCGGCCTTCGTGCGGCAGCGTTCCTGCAACTCGATGTAGCCGCCCTGAATGCTGTCCAGTTTAGTCTGGACGAGCTCTTTATCATCCACGCTGCTGAGTGACCGCAGAGCCTGGCCAAGACTCATTGCCTGGTACAAGCTCTTACTGCGCCCTATAATCTCCTCCTCTAAAGCCTGATTAGCAGGAATGGCAAACGGAGTAGATGGGGCGAAACGTATGGGAGGAGGGATGATGATCCCAACATAAAGAGAATGAGAAAAAATCAAGAGAAAATAAACATAAAAACAATCAAACACAAACAACACAAAAGGATAAAGAACTAAAGTAACAGTAACATAAAGCTATTGAAAAAGATTCAAAGCAAATGGGTCTTTAGAATGAACTACTCATAACAGGCTAAGCACAAAGGTATCGCAGTTATGCATGTACCTTATGTTGGGAGATCTGCTCTTCAAGCTTAGAGGTCTGGGTGCCGATGGGCTCGGAACTGGCCAGGCATTTCTCTGTAGCACTGAGCCACTCTGTTAGTGGCTCCAGGGTCTCGTGGAACTGTTCGGCCACACCCAAAATGCTCTCCAACTGCTTGCGTCTACCAAGAAAAACTTATTGGGTCAATGTACATAATCAGTAATTAACAATGATTATAGAAATCTAAAATACACAACACTGGTCTTTATCATGGCATTGTGTTACACGCATCATAGAAGACATTTTCAATGCCATGTGTAGATGACCATATGCCAGTGTTTATTTAAAAATCTTTCTCATAGCCTTCCATGTACTAATGCACAACCTTAAACGTTCCATCCTGGAAAGCTGAATCAGTTCAACTGGACACCATAGGAGAAATGTTTCATCACTCATCCAAGCTGACTCCAATTATCCCCAACCTTATAAACAGCACAGATGCATAACAGCGAAACCAGCGATCAGTTTCATATGCGAATAGCCATGACGATTAATTACAGTGGCCATGTGTCCAGTCCACATGGGACTGAGGAATAGCTGCAATCACAGCATTGTAAGATGACGAAAGATACACTCTTCGGTGGACTCTTTCAGGGATGGTCATTCCTTCTTCACATAGAAGGGGCGGTGCTGCTCCAATGAATGATGAGAGTGACACCTTAAGTACTAATCAGAAATTACATCTTCCCCAGCATGCATTAAGACTTGAATGTTAAGATATAGCCATCTTTTTATATTGTATCAACACTGTGGTTTGTGAGTACAGTTTAATTATACTCAAGAAAAAAAAGATTTATATCTGTATATATAATTTCAGTCTCCTAATTTCAATCCTGAGGCTCAGGTTTAAGGAAGGGGGGGGCAGGGACTTCCTAGCTTAATTTCCTGATGTCAGAATAGAAAATCTTAATTTTTACCTGCTCTCTGCTTTCTTTAGTAGAGCATCCCATCTCTTCCCCAGGCTATCAATCTCCTTTCCAATCTTCTCTTTATCCACAGTGTCAGCCATCTCCAAAACTTTCCCTCCTTCCTTCTTAATAAGCTCCACTGTGGGTCTGCGGTCATCTAGCAGTTTCTGTAAGAGCTGGTTGAACCAGAGAAAAATAAACATATGGGATACAAGGAAATACAATATGCAGAAAACTGCAAACTGCAGAAGCTCCTAATCTTCAGAAAATCCTGATCTCATATAAAAGCCCAAATCTAAACACACACCCTATCCTTAGTAAAGTCTGACTTTATTAACAGGATGTTTGATAAACTTACATTTTATTATTGAGGACACTCACAAAACAGTGTTCAGAGTGACAAAATTCTGTAGAACTATAAAGCTTTTACCCTCTGTTCTTGTATTTGTGCTTTGACGACTTTAAACTCTGCTGATGGAGGCTTCTGACTGGCCATGAGTTCTTCTGTGTCTTTAAGCCAGCTGAACAAGGACTCGAGAGCATCCTGAAACCTTCCACAGTGCAGCAAAGCTTCATGAAGCTGCGCCGAACGTTCTGCTACCTGACAGCAGCAGAAAAGAAATGTATTGTAAGGATAAAGCAAATAACTTTGAGAACTTTGTGACAGTTTCTAACTGATGTATGAAACATAATTCCTCTAAACCTTTTTGTTCAGGGTGTTCCATCGTGTATTGATGTCCTCCAGGTCATGTTCAAGGGCTTTGGTGCTGGTCCCTTTGGAAGCATTCTGAATAAGCCCCTGTCCTAACCAGTTCACCTCTTGCAGTTGCGTTTGCAGTGACTCAATCGTCTCTTTCTGGAAAGCCTGAAATCAGTGGGGGAAACGTAGAATGACATGTCAGAGGCTCAGTGGAAACAGTGATGCAAATCTCATTAAGACACATAGTTTCAAGTGACACAGTAATTTATTATGGTTTGCTGATTAGTTGCTGATTAAAGCTGTTCTGAACGCTCGTTTAAAAAAATAATAAATACCCCCTTGGCACATTTATTCATCTGGCACATGAGTCACAAGAAAGAATACAAACCAAAGACCCAGCAGTGACTGCTAACAGTGCTGGGTTTGAACTCGCAGGCTTTTGGTCACTAGCACAGTTCCCCTTAC
>JAOUQY010000042.1:6009664-6028425 GCA_028566355.1 Doras micropoeus | reverse complement strand
ACTAGCTACACTTACTTACATGTATATAGACATAATTATCATATTACATTATTATATTATCATACAAGTACACTCAATTCCTTGTTTTTGCACTTAATTGCTAATTTGCACTTCTGGTAAATGCTAACTGCATTTCATTTCCTTGTACTCGTACTGAGTCTGTCTATCCATCATCCATCCATCCCTACTTTGCATCTACACTCATTGGGTATCTTATCTGCTAAGTCATCTTTTGCTCAAAAATGATTAGACCTCCACACAGGAGCACTTGATGTTTACTTCACCTGACACACTTCTACCAGCGCTGGTCTAACTGACATGACACTACCAAGTATCACTGCTGTGCTAAGAACGGGCCACCACCAAAATAACATCTTGTTAGAACTACTAATGGAACCACTAATGGATAGGATGCTGGTGAGCTAACATATGGGTTTATAGGCATCCGTCAGAGTCTGCATACCAACAAAGAGACCTAAAAAGGTGTTCTTGTGAGCATTGCCACTTAGAGCAGATATAAGGTGGGTGCACCACCTTAAATCTTGCATCACAAGCCTGTATTCCTTCAGAAATAAGCAGAGCGCACCAAAGGACAGACACCTTTAGGTACAAAGCAACTGCCATACCAAAGATAACACCACCAGAGAAGCTTCTTTCTGGAAGCCATTCGATTTGAAGCCATGCTCACTGCTCTTATTTATTGTTGAATGTTACTGACCAAGATCAGGCCAAATATCTGTACGTAAATCTTATTGGCTATTAAAGAGATTCTGACTCTGATGAAAGTGGCAAGTGAGTGCATGTTAGTACAGACCTGATTCCTGAACTAAGAAACTGTCCAACGTTTTGGAGAGACTGACAGCTCCATACAAATAAGAAGCTGCTTTCAGAGTAAACCATTATTGGAGTACCTGCCACTTTATGGCATTGGGTAATTCAAGGATGTTTACTTTTACTCATTCCTTGTATGGCAGGAGTCTCCACTGAACATAGCATTACAGTCTGAAACAAGTCTAGGAGCTGCAGTCAATGCAGATCTGTGCAGGATCAGAGAAGCTGAGTCACTGACAGATTATTGCACTAAACATCATTCATCCAGGGAATGGTCGAGATAAAGAGACGGCACGGCTATCTACTATAACTTCCCAGGAATCCATAAACATATCTCACATCCACCAAAAAAAAAAGATAAAAAGAAGGTTATTGTAAAATACCTGTAAGGATTGCATGTTCATGAGATCCATCTGAGAACATGCAGCTAAGGATGTTAACAAGCTCTCTAGCTCCTCATCTCCTATGTAATTCATGGTGTCTTTTATTCCATTCGTGAGACCTGCCTCTCTTTCAACAGACAACAAAAACTCCTCCAAATCGGCCATTTTGGACTCTGTTGCCCTTTGCTCATTTTCATAACATTCTGCATCTTTGGTCACATGTTGCACTACAGGCGTCCTAAGATGTGAGATCGGCTCTGGCTGCGTCACAACAACACACGTTAGTTCGCACCCCTCCTGAGATGGGTCCTCTGGAAGCTCCACTGTGGGCAGCTCATCGTATCCTGAGAACGTCCTAGTCTGGCTGTCATAAGTTAAGTTTGGTGCTCTGCTTGCTGACCTTGCTGTCATCCTGCTTTGTAATTCTGAATACGTATCACTAGAAATGAGATGTTCATCATCACAGAGATCTATGGTACATGTGTCTCTATAATGTTGGTCCTCATGCCGTGTAGAGTCTGTGTAGTAACCCGTAGCTGGTACCAAGCTTCTGACAGGGGAGAATGGAAACTCCTCTTGCCCTGAACTGACTGACTGGCCTGGTTTCAGCTCTCCAGATACATGGACAGCCTCAGAGGAAGAGAGGCTCCTGGTACCTGGAACAGATCTCATCAGGGCTCGCTGCTTCCGCCGCTCTTGCTCTGTAGTGGGGCTGCAAAGCCCCGAGTCATCCTCCGAAGTTAAAGAATTGGTCATGCTCCTACCGGCACCCACTCGTACCAAGGCTTTCCGGTCATATCCATCAGCACACAAAGTTCCGTACTCATTGAGGTTGGCTGGTCCAAAGTTTTTCCAAGAACGGCGGTGTTGTGGAGGCTCCTTTTTCTCACCTTGTACCCGCAGCCTACTGAGAATGGTTCCAGTTCCCCGAACAATGTCTCCATTAAGCTTAAACCCATTAATCCGCTCATCCAGTCGTGTTGCTTCCCTGCTGCGCAAATCGAAGGTGCTGGAGGAGGCCAGGACGCCGTTTCCACAAAGCATGGTCATGTCCAAAGTGCGCTGGGTGTATGGCATAGTGCCAATGAAGTGCCTAGAGGCCAGACTTCCCTTGGAACCAGAGTCGATTTGCTCATTCAGACGCACAGTGTCATAAATGGACCTCTGGGGAACATAACAGTCATCAATGTTCAAGTCCTCTTCTTCTGGTTTCCCCACACAGGAGGGGTTTTGGCGCAGACAATCTGGTCTGCTAAGAGGTTTGCCCATTCTGACAAAAGCTAACACTTAAAACTGTACATTAAATTTAATATTGAGGTATATGTTTTCAGTGCAACAACCCTTTTGCTTTAAAGCACAAAAAGGGCTACATATATTTTCTGTGCATCTCAAGTGCAACAAATCAGAAAATAAATATAAAATATATTTGATAAGTATATAGAACTTTAAAAATTAGAAAAAATATTTTGGATTATAAAAGAATAAATCTTAAATATATGGCTGAATAACATATTCCACAATACAGAGCTCTTGTAATAATACTTCCTGCTTTTTATTCCTGTTCAGAATATCCTATTTCATGCAGTCAAAACCATTTGTTTCCATATCTCCACACTGTCAGAACTTGCCCATTGTTGCTTGTTTCCTCAGTCCTGAGTTCCAGTACAAATACCATAGGAGGAAAAAGTGCTTGTATTTCCATGCTCTCCTGAGTGGTCAGACACGGTCCGCAAAAATATCTCCGCTTGAAGGTGACATCCTGCTACAAATCCTCTAATTTGTGAAAACAAAGCGGCAGTGCTCCAGGATAAGCACAAAGCTGCTCCTGCCTCTCTTGTGGTCCACCCGGCAATGACATCCACCCTTCTGGCAATGAGCTCAAGGCCCCGCCCCCTCTTTATTATTCTGGCAACATCTGCCACAGCTCCATTTGTCCTGAGAGCACATGTTGATTGGTAGATGCTTGACCCTATTTAAATTCTCCCCCCTCTGTCTCCGTGGCGTGGCCCATTTGACTTTACTTCTTAGTCATCTTCAGCTCTGAGAATATCCTTCAGTAAAGTTAAAAAAAAGAGCTTTAAGAGTGAACAGCTCCCTCCCTCATGACATCACACGGGGCAGAAATAGATACTCTCTCTCTCCCCATTTCTTTGCTTTCTCTGGAATGATCGTGCAATGAGCTGTCTACGCATCTGTATATTGTCTTAATTACTCTGGAATCTTTAAGGAGGTACTGGTCCTAGATAATAATGCTACAGACTCATCCAAGTGCATGTGCTTTTTTTTTTTTTCCTTTGCGAAAAGTTCAGAGCGAAGATGATATATGAGGAAAATTCATTTTATGTCCATTGCTGTGTCTAAAAATGGTGAAATCAGAAGAAGTGAAGCTGGCAATGATGAATAGGTGGTGAGGAAAAGGTCTGTGGGATTTACAGTAAGGATGAATCACACATACTTTCGTCGTAAACCAAGTGGTACATTTGCCATGGCACATGCTTGTTCGCTTACTGTAAAAATGCATTTATCTCTAACAGAAGACCTGATAAGACTTTAGTACTGTTGCAACTTTGAAAGGTGTGTAATAAACACAGCTATATGAAGATGAACTACTGCAATTTGATATTGCAAGCATGGCAACTTGCTTTAACTGGTTATTGAGAGAATGCATGCCAAAGCACACAAAGAGGACAGAAACATCAGCACGTCTGAAATAATCCTCTGTCAACAGTACCTTTTATTGCTCGCACAAACAATAGACCCAGTTAATGAACTATTTTTCCTGGGAACAAAGTTTGCCCCAAACACTTTTTTTTTTAAAACAGCTCTCACTGATTCATGAATATTGGGTGTTCCTTAAACTTCACGCTGTTGAAACAAGTGAAAGGGGATCGCTATAAAATTCCAAGGTCATGATCATACAACAATGTGCAATCGGCTTGTTGTAATGGTGCAAGGGTCTCATGTTTCCTCTTGGGGGTTTTCACAGAGAGTCAGGACGATGACTAAGCTCGAATCCGTGCGCTCCGTACGGCTTTTTTTTTCCGATCATCACCTTTAGAGTTAGCCACTGGCATGATTCAGAGAAAAATTCCTTTAGGTTAATGTTAGATGCTGAAGTCATGGGTACGTAGTGGAAAAAAGGATCTCTCTCTCTCTCTCACAGACTAATTACAAACTCACCAAATCTGTCTCCCTTAAACAGCGTATACGATTTCATACTGTATGCAACGTAAACAGGACATGAAGAAAGATGCTAAAGTCATCTAAATTCAGTGAGCCACTGAATAAGCCACTAGAACTGTTCATTGTGTTTACTTTTACAGAGGAACGCTGCTGCAACTCATTCTGTACAAATGATACTGAATAGTCGAATGGATTTTTTTGTCATTTATTGAGCTGGTTAATTTCTGACTTAAATGGCTGGGTCATTCAGAACAATAATGATTCTGACCCAGCAGCTGAGGTAGCAGCGAGGAGCCTCCCAGGCGCATCGGCGAGACAAAAGAAGGACAGCGTGAGCGGCATGAGGCCCAAACGATCATCTGCAGCTGATAACTTCGACCACAACACCGGCTACGCACACACAAATGTTCCTTTCACATACGTTAAATTTGTTATTGCCTATATCTGTGCTATATAAATGCTTAAATTAAGAATAATTTACTTTAAAAAATTAATCAATAATTTTTATACTGTGTTCTGAAATATAGGGTGTATGGTTTATAGTATGGGAGTGTAAATCTCACATCTTTTCAACATATCAGACATCCAGAAATTCCTCTCCCTGCAGCAGAATATGTTTGATGTTTGGGGTCATGAAATATAACGTCCAATCCTGCCAGAAAACCACATGGTCTGGAGTGATAAAGAAGGGACGCCTGCGTAGACCCTGGACTTGTGTACTGCTAAAGCTGGCAGTAATCTCTGTCTTAGCATGAAGCTATCCTAAAGGAATTCAAAATAAAGCTTAAAAATAATATGCTAGCCAATTTGATTCATTTTGATCTCAATTCCTCAAAGAACGTGTCTCCTGTGAGGATTGTGTTCCAAAATAGGGTCTTAAATTAAAAACAGTTATACATGATAGATACGGATTTAGCCAGTGGGATGAAATGAAACCTTTATATTTAAGCTGTGGGCTGCTTGAATGAAAGAGGAGTGCTGGGTCACTACTGCGCACAGGCCCACCTCGGCTCCCTGCTGGCTGAATGTTCTCCAACAACAAAGAGCCAATGGGCAGGGACTCTTTTGTTACCACCAGATGCTCACTGACAAACTGAAAGGGGGCATCTCATAGCATAGACAAGCACGTGTCCACAATATGCCAGCTTATTATGACTGTCTCGATTTAAGTCGATTTTTTTTCATTTGCACAAATAACCTGGAAGATATGTACAGCATAATAAACAATGATTTAAGCAATGGTCTTGTATTGTATTAAGTCTAGAGTACTGGTTTTAGGGGCGGAGCCTCATAAACATGAGCGGGCTCAAAAAATATCAACCCATTCCAAAATATACTGGAAAGCCTTCAAGGAAGCGTACAGGCTGTAGGTAGAAAAGCTCAAGATTAATGCAAGGATTTTAATGGCCATGATCTGCTCAGTACGTAGGTGTCCGTATACTTTTGGCCATATGATGTGCATTAAATGTAAAGCGACAAATACAATAATATATAGGGGGAAAGTCTAGTCCAACCACTGAGCTTCTTATTATCATTATGCACAGTGTATATCTTTTGAATAGAAACCAAAAAGAACACTGCGTCTTGTGTCCACGGCATGCCCTAGCATGTTAGATGTTTACACCTGATATAGTATTTCACCAAAAACAGAAAGACAAAGGCTGTTCATCAGCGTGCCGAGAACATAGCTCATACGAGAACAAAAGAATCCGTGTGCACATACTTTCAGCTATCATGAACATAATGAATCTATTAATGCATGAGAAGCAAATTTTGTTTGCAGGCCAACAGATCAACACAAAGCAAGTAAAATTGAATACAGTGATCTTACTTTGAAAGCCTCCAGCTGTTGGTTAATGACCTCTGTCTCCATCCCAACTGGTCCTTGGGATTCCTCCTGCTCTTCTGCACTGGACATTTTCTTTGTAAAAATCTCCAGCTTGTTGTAAAACTCCTCCAGATGTTTCAGTGTATCCTCAACCTGCTCTTTCCTCCCAATGGCCCGATCCATCAGTTTGCCACTCTGCTTGCTCAGGGCCTCCAAGTCTCTCTTCAGGCCCAGTAGATCAGGTGAGGCTGCTGACTCAAGCATTTTCTTGCAGTTAGCTCTGGCACTGGCTGTGTTGGTCATCAGATCCTGGAGTTTTGTCACAAAGTTTTGGATGGTTCCATGTTGATCTTGTAGAGTTTTCAGGTCTCTGGCTACTGGGCCCATACTATCCAATTCATCATCCAGATCTGCAAAGGTGGTAAACATCTCCCGAATGGTGTCCTGGAACTGTCCGATGCCCTGCAGTTTGTTCTCCAATGTGAAGCACATGTCTTCAGTTGCTTTACTGATGGAGCTGTGTTCTTTCTCCAAAGTGTCTGCCTGAAGAAGGAGATCTATCACACCTTCAACTTCTGGTACATCCACGACCAAACTTTGCGCTATGCCTTTGAGGTTCTCTATCTGGTTCTGGACACCGTCTAAATTTTTCTGCTGAGCCTTCATGTTAGTTAGGTTCTTGTTACTATAGCCTTGGACACCAAGACCAGCCTGATATTCTAGTTGATTTCTAGCACCTTCAATTTGGTCTGAGAGTTCTTTATGCGTGTCAGTGAACTCTTTCAACTTTTGCGACAGCATCTCAAGAGTTTCTTTCTTTTGCTGCAAGCCTTCAGTCAACTTATCCACGTTCTTCCTAATAATATTCTTCTCTTCCTTCACATCATCGACATCTGCTGTGGCCACCTCTAGAAGGCTGTCAGCAGCTACGTTCAGCAGCTCCATCTGACCGCAATGTTTGTCTACATCCCTCTGGATGGCCTTTACCTGTGAGAGGGAGTTCTCGACTTCTACAGGATTCACACTGAAATTTGCCTTGTTTTTTCTGTCTTCACACTCCCGCAGCCAAGTGCTCAAGCTCTCTGTGTGTTCTCTGTATTTTTTGGCCCTCTCCATAGCAATATTTAGCTTCTCTTCTCTCTCCAGGGCACCCCGCTTTACTTTCTCCCAGTTGGACCTGAGGGCTGAGAGCTGTGACTGAAGGGCTAACTTTTCCTCTCCCTCTGTGTTCTGTAGAAGAGCCTCTGCTTCCTGCATAATGTTCTTGTATGGTTCCTCTTGTTGACTCAGTGCACTCTGGAGAGCACTGTGCTCCTTTAGACTTTGTAACAGTGTCTCCTCCTTGGTGGAGACTGACTGGGGCCCAGCCTGCTCGTTAAGTGTTTGCTCTAGCCAGCTCTGGAAGTCTTTAGATGTCCGATGAAATTCTTGAGAGCTAGCAAAGGTGGAGGTGAGATGTTGAATCCGCTTTCCTGGAGAAACAATTAGGCCACGAGGTCAGATAAACAAAGGTAATTCTGATCTATTCCGATATTCAACCCAACACCTGAATTATCTTCATCAGCCAGACAGATTAGATATATACAAATATGATATGTGCTATTTACAGTAAAAACTGCTGATGCTGTTCATGTTCTGGCTGTAATGTAAACTTTTGAGCTTATAAATCTAACAAAACTGCAGCAGTTACTGTAAATGTAAACAACTACAATTTTTTTCAGAATACACTGGTTAGTGAATGTAATCCAACAAACCTGCTTTATCTTCGAGCATCTTAAAGGGTTTGGAGACACTTTCCAGCTGTGCTGTGAGGTTGGCTCTGAGATATTCCTCAGTCACTAGAGCTGAAAGTTCAGAGCAGAGACTTTCTGCCTCCTTTAGCCTCTTCTTCTCTTCACATAGCTTAGCCAGGACAGCATTAGTGGCTTCTAGCTGCTTCTTGACAGCATCGGGTTGTGTGCTGAGGGTCTGCTGGCCATTCAGCTGAAACTCCAGGTCTGCTGCACTCTCACCTAGGTGCTGTAGAAGCTTCTGGAACTGAGTGGTCTTACCCACAGCTTGTTCAATGAGGGCATCACGGTCAGACAGCTGGCTTGTCAAGCCCTGCCACTTCTGGGTGATAACATCCAGCTGTTTCTTTACCTTCTCCACAGCAGGGTCCTGATTTCCTGATGCAGTACTGATAACCATTGCAGCTTCATTCAGCTGCTCGTACTGAGGTTTGCGGCCTTCGAACTCTTTCAGAAGAATCTAGGATTCAATCAGAAATGTACAGTGTTCAGGTGCAGTCATGTTTAAATTATAGTTGTTTTTTCATCCAACAGCAGTTTTTAAATATGTAATATTACCTGCTTTATACATTAACATACTTACAGCCCTGCCCCCCCTGCAGACGCATAATGCTCTAACATGTCTATGTTAGAATCTGGAGTGCCTTAAGGTTTTATACTAACTACGAGTGGCATGGAGGGAAAAGTCTGCCATTCATCTGTTTTAGTTAAGCAAATTAGCTTACATGCTCACTTGTAAGAAATTGTGAACATGTAAACTTTTACAGTGCGTACACTTTAACTAAAACGGATGAGAGGTTGCTTTTCCCTCAGAGGTTGATGGTTACTGTAAAACACGTTTCTATATATGGTGCCGGAAAGTCAGAATGTCCGAGGTCTTATAAAATTTTAACTGGAGGGCCCCCTGAAATCGGAGTTCCGGCACGGAAAGTCTGGGGAACCTTACAAACCGCAACTTCGATATATGAAATGGCGGATCCGTGCATGAACAGAAGTGAAAACTGCGGTAATATAAATATAATTTATTAGCACTCAGAGGAAACATGTGATAGCCTCGTCCTCCGTGACTGACAGCCGTCATGTGACATGGGAGAAATCCTGATGTGTGGGAACTGGACACGAATAAATTAAGGGAGAAAATTGGGGGGAAAAGCAAAAAACACTGACTAGTGTTTTCAATCACTTTCCAATTATCAGTACTATTAAAATATCTGGAAAGATTTTACACTTTGTTATAGACCTATTGTATTTATCATTTCTTTCAAAACAATCTCCATTTTTCCTTGAAAGAAACTGAGGGTACTAAATATTTCAAGAGGTCGACATCAAGTTGAAATGAAAGCACCAGCTAAAAAATTACTTTCATTACTTTCATGTGGTGTTATATGTGAGATGGGGAGAAGGGGGTGTGGCTTCCAGGAAGTGTCACTTAATATTAGAGAGTTGAAACTCCTACACAACTACCAATCATTCAAGATTCGCTTGGTGAGCTTTTGAGTGAGGCTGGCAAGATCTGTAAGTATTATCCACAGCATACGTATTTAACGCAGCAGTTTTCTTTTAACTGTATAGCTGCTGTAGTTCCCCTACCTGGACTTGCTGCTTTTGCGTGTTGAGCATATTGGGGTCCATAGACAGCGGGCCTAGGACACTCATCATCAAATCTTTTTCTTGAAGCCACTGTGAGAGCTGTGGTTGGTTTGTCTGGAAGAGCTCCAGCATGCGGGATGACTCCTCCAGACGCTGCTTCCTGTTCTCCACACTGCCCTTGACCTCCTTCCATCCTGCATCTGTAACATGGGGAATAAGTCAGCCATCATCACTCAACATGTCTGACAAGGGAGAACTGCTGTTAAACGAGGGATGGTTTTGCACCTGGTTTACACTACGGTTCTGGAAATGATGAGCATGGAACAGATTTGGTTTTAGATTAATATTTCAGGAAATGCATACCCATCTGTTTCAACATATTCTTCCATTTTTCTGCTTCAGCTGAATCAGGGCTTTCCTCTATCAGGTGGAGGAGCTTCTCCCTCAGTTCTTGGTACTGCTGCTGTTTTTGGTGCATGTTTTCCTCATAGGCCTTTGTCACAACAGAAAAAATAGTGATTTCAATATCGCTGTCAATATAAACAAAAAAATGATTTAATGAATAAAAATACATATCATATTGAACAGGAGCGCACTCACTTTCTGCCGTTCCATTTGCATTTTCATTGAGTCTTTACTAGTTGGCTCAGAGTTCCAAGATGCTGCTGTCTTTCTCATGTTCTCCAGCCACTGCAGCATTGACTGAGCCTCATCCTGGACCCCTTGGACTTTTAGCAGCAGAGCACTTAACTCTGAGGTCCTGGTCTTCAGCAGCTCTCCCAGGCTGCTATAATCCTCGTTAATGCAGGACATATTCTGCTGCACCAGCATCAGCTCTATAAACAGCACAGAAAACAAATAGTCTGCTGTAGCTTGAACAGAATGTCAGATAAACTACATTTGTTTATGATATTACTATATGCAAATTGCATAAACCAGCAACAGCTTGGGATTATGCTTTGAGCTTACTCAGACAAGATCCCTTGGATATATAGGGGAAACAAACATGATGAAATGTGAATCTGTATATTTTTACCTTTGTTTGTCAGATATGGACCTTCTGGACCTGAGCCATTACTGACTGCTGAGCCTAGGGCAGTAAAAGAGAAATGTAACATTTCAACCTTTTAAGATCATACTGGAAACATTACCTTGGACAGAGACAGCTACAATATGTGTGCTCATAAATTCCTAAAAATAATCTTTGGGAATACCTGATTTATGATGCATTCTGGCTTTGGCTGGTGTTGTCAAAACACTGATTAAGGTACACAGTGCAGACCCTTTGCTATTTATATCCTGGACAACAGGAGCTTTGGCAGTCCATTCTTCTAGCAAGCCCTGCAGAGAGAGAAATCTTGGCTTGTAGAGAAGCTTAAACACTAAAAATTTAAAATATGCATCTGTTCACTTTCCCAAAATGACTAAGAGAGAATTCAGTTTAACAGCATCGAGAAAGAACAGGCTATTACATTTTATTTCTGACAATAACAACTAAAAGCTGTTTTATTTCTTCCTAATGCAATTGAGATCTTTGATCTTATCTGTACATATCCGTGTATATTTTTTTTTTAGGAATTTAAATATTGAATGAAATAAATACAGAATGAAATCATGGTTCTTGTGCACATATATGAAAAAGCTGATGAGATAATACTGCTAATTTATCAGTAACTAACAGATCAAATTTGTGCCACTCCTGGTAAAGAGGAAAGCTGTACACGGCTCCTCAGGAATCATTACAGACAAGGTAGGGGGCGGTGGCAATTAAGATATTAAAACTATTGACCAGAAGGTCATGAGTACAAATCCCACCACTGCTGGGCCCTCAACTGCTCAGTTGTATAAATGAGATGGATGTAAGTCGGTCTGGATAAGGGCGTCAGCCAAATGCCATAAATATAAATGTAAGTGTTACGTTGGCGGCAATACATTCATATCGATTCAAGCCAAGGTTATTTATTGGCCCAATCCTGCTGCTTGAAAACGTGTTGCAAGTCGACATTAAAGTGGCTTGTTATGAGCAGTCGAATGGAGAGCCGGAAGCACAACTGAAAACGGTGAGTAGCTATTTAATTAATGCATAATGAAACAGTGCTCTGTCCGGTTCATCTCTCTTATTAGATTATGTTGCTGCCGCTCTACCCCAGCCACCCCCTCCCGAAGAAAGTAATTAGATGTATTTCCTTAAATATAAACAAATGTAAACCACTACAACCGTGACCAGCACAAAGCCCAATTTTCACAAGAAGCCTTAAACGTGTCACGTCATGCCGTATTCAGTACTACCACATGTTAATTAACATGGATTTTCTTTTCCCCATGAGCTTCATGTCTGCCTGCCTGTTCCCGTCCCTGCACCCGCCTAAAAACACCCGTTCCCATGACTTTTCTGGGGTCCCGTAGGATCCGGGGCCCAATTCACACCTCTACTACTACTGTTTTCTCTAGGAAATGAACACATTTTTTAATGGGAGCAAATATAATCAAAATATCACCTGTGTGGGGAAACAATGAAGAGGGTACAACTCACATTGACTTTCTTCAAGTCATTTCCCAGGCCCTGTTCACTGCAGTGGGGCTGAACCACAGGCACTTGCTCTTTTGTCTCTTCCAGCCACTTCATCAGCTCTCCTGCAGCTGCTTTGAACTCACTCAGCTGGTCCTGGCAAGACAACACCTCCTCCTCTCTGTAATACAAAACATCCATGCACATTCTCATGACCTACTAATGAGCCCAACCGTGCAGGTGGCATTAATTATATTTTCTGCCATGACTCATTGAAATGAACCTGTATTTCTTCTCACACAATACTATAACACAGTTCAGATGTCAGTGCTATGTGTTTAATACTGTATCACACAGAACACCACTTACTTCTCTTTAACAGTATCCTTAAAGGTATTAAAAGTGTTAGACAGGTTTGCCATCTTGCCCTGAATTAGAGTCGCGCTTCCCTCTGGGCCAGAGTTAGAAAGCTCTTTGGACAACATGTGCAGTGTTTCCATGTCCTTTGCATGTTCAACCAACTCTGTATTTATATCCTACGAACACAGATTTTAAAGTCAATTAAATTACACATGGCTGTCTTAATCTTTGAGGGTACATATTTCTTGAATAAGTAGCTAGTGGATTACCTTCACCAGCTGGGAGAGCTCATTTACATTTTTCCCAGGTCCATCGTTCTCAGAGAGGGAGTGTGTATGTTTCAGGACAAACTCCTGGACCTTCTCGGATGTCTTCTCAAACTGTTCCACCTTGTCCTTCAGCTGCTCCATCTGTGAAATCTTCTGCTTGTGCTTCTCACAGGCATTGTCAAAGCGTTGTGTCAGTCCTTCCATCTTTGCCTGGAGAGCAGCTGCTGCTGCTGGCTCTGCGGTCTCTACAAACTTCTTTACTTTAGCCTTCATCGTGGAGATACTGCTCTGCCTGCTGGACATGTCCTGCTCCAGAGCCTGTGTATTATTAAAAAACAACATGATAATCTCTTTCTTTCTAGGCAATCATGCTGCTGTTTGGACAAGAAGTGCTGTTATTTTTATTAACAATATTATTCTATTGGTAAGAAAAACAAACATACGGCCTCCTTGCTGAGTGCATCTGCGATAGCAGCGGAGTCTAGGGGCACTCGTGAGTCCTCCTTGACGTTTTCCTCCACCTTCTTCATCCAGTTCATCATCTCATCCAAACCATCTTGCACACTGAGTGAGCGTGTTAACGTCACCTGCAGCTTCTCGTTCCGGTCGCTCACTGACTGAGACAGGTTTTCGTATCTTTCCACGATGTCATCTAAAACGGTTTGGAGATCGGAGGTCAGGTATGGACACCACAGACTACTTCAGTCTTAAACACTGTAGTAGACTGTAATACTGTTATATAGTATACGTATATATTTACAAGTTAATTTTGAACATCTTCAATTTAAACATTTGGTTATCTTTAGGAATAGAGATTTGAGAAGGTACGACCCACCGACTGCTTCCTGAATCTCGTCCTTGTTGTTTAGCAGGTCTCCCTCTGCTGTGATAAGAGCATCTGCTGTTTTGCGTAGTGTCTCCAGAGCCACCTGATGGCCAGTGGTCTGCCCTAGAAGAGCCTGAGACAGAAAACAAAATACTAAAATAAGTGCTAAAATACTGACATCACTAATAATGCTCAGTTTAACAAATAGAACTTAATACAGATAAAGATATTGGAGCGAGCTAGTTAATTTACACACTCAACGTTCTCTGCTCCTTTAACATAACCTTTAAGCGGTTTGTGTGGTTCATTCTGTTCTGAAATGAGTGTATGAGTACTAAGTCTGAGTCTTCTCAGCTGAGTGGTGATCTTCCAGCTCTTTTGGGACGATGAGCAAATTCTAAAAGTGAGTGTGAGAACAGCTTTTCCATTCTGTGTTGTCTACGCTAGATGTAAATGTTTTGACTCCAGTAACATAGCTGTGAGTGATGAGGCAAGTGTGTGTCTCTTTCTCATGCCTTGGTCTCTTCCAGTTGTCTCTGGAGGGTTTGGGGGTCTGCAGCAATAGGTTCAGACTGTTGCCTTCTTGCCTCAGCCTCAGAACTACTGAGCCATGTGAGTAGTCCAGTAGAAGCATCTTCATACTTCTTGCACTTATCAATGACATCTTTGAGATTATTTCCAAGCTGGTTGCACTGAAATAAAGGAGAGTTCATTAAAAGTACATATTATATGTGTGCCCAAGTGTTTAACCTTGGTCCAGACATATTTCTAGCTCTTGTAACTTCATGCAGTCAGCTATAAAATGATTGCTACCCTTACTAAATAGTGATTGAAGAAAAATGATGGGGAAGAAAATCTGTGTTTAATTAGGTTAATGTCACACTGAAAATATTTATGAAATCCAACCTTTCTATTTTGGTGTATGAAAATCATCAGGACTTCTCTCTCTAATGATGTCTCTGTGTCTCACTGTACATGGGTGCAAAATGTATTTGTGTCCCCTTAGTGCCTGTAATTATTTTCATGTGGGTCGTTCCATGTCATTTGATTTATAGGAATCCACAACTTTTATTCCTTAAGTACCCATACATGTTTGGAAAAGTAAAAAAAAACAACAACAGCGCAGTACACTTTTATTTCCCTGACTTTTTATAAATTTGGGCCTCTATACATATTCAGCCATCCCATCCAGCATAAAGCAAATTACAGATTTGGAATCCACAAGAAATAGTGAATCAGCGTTCCCGATTTCAGAACTCTGGTTATGTTTTTGTCTAAGATACTAACCTCCAAATATCAGAAAAAGTCCTGTGACTGAAAGAAACGCTTCCTTTAAAAGTAGTTTTCTCAGCCCAGAGTAGTAAAAAAGTTTTGGGAGTAGGAAGCTGTTGGGTTACATCACACCAATCTGTATTTCTCAAGCAAAAAATAAATATATCAAGATTTTTCCAATTTGGTTGAAATGACATGGAATGAGCCAAGTGTATTTTTATGTTATAGGCCTGATTTATAAAGATCTCAATGTATTTGTGATTTTATAATAATTCCCATGTTGATGACCGATTTGGTTGGATTAGATTCTGGCCTCAGTGTTACCTAATATTTTTTTTTTCAAAAGTCATGAATTATATTTGTTTATAATGCATTTATAACGCATTATAAACAAATAAACAGTATATGTGGGTTTCTTAACAAAAGTTTTGTTTTTCAATGTTCTTCAAATAACAATTTAAAGGTTTGATTTATTTCATATTTTTAAACTGAGATGAACTTAACAACCCATAAAGGCACATTTTCAATAATTCTGCTACCAATGATATATTTTCCTATTAGTTTTATTATTTAATAATTCATCCTAGGTGATAAAGATGATGGCCTGTATAATAAGCTAGTGATTTAAGGGGTTAATAGCTTGAGACATCAGGTTTGGATGATGTGGTGATGCACAGGGTTTAGGGTGACTGTATGTGTATAGAAATGGTGCCATCTGTTGGTCGTGAATGGAAATTGCCGTGCTAAGAAACACTGCAAGGCTCAAAAACATAAAGCTAAAGATAAAGCGCAATTACTTGGGTGTGCATGTCTTTGTATCGCGTAGCGGTGGAATCCAGCTTCTCCTTCACAGCAGCACACGTTCCTGAAGTGTCCACCTCAACCAATCCCTGTTTCTCCTTACACTCACTACGGCTGCAGGCCTTGGCCACATCCAGCACCTTCTGGCCTGAGATGGTGATGAAACGCAAGTCTCCTTTGTGCGAGATCACGTCCTCGTAGAAGCTCTTCTGCTTATGAAGCTTCTCCTGCAGAACGTCTAAGTGGCCAGTCGGGGCTCCCAGGTCTGCCAGTTGCTCCTGTGCCTGCTGCAGCCAGACTCCAAACTCATCATAGTCACCTTGGAACTTGCGCAGCTCCTCCTGAACACTCTGCATCTGCTTCATCTGCTGCTCAGCATGCGTGAGGGAGGCCTCATAGCGCCCCTTCAGCTCCTGGATGTCCTTCTGGAGCTTCTCTTTTTCAGATGCAGAGAGAACGTCTGCCTGCTTGTCCAGGAGAGTCTGGGCGGACTGGGTGGCAATGATCAGGTCTTGCTGCTGGGAGAGGATCTCTTGGTGGTGAGCCTGTGAAGGGGTGTTATAACATTACGTATATTATTTCTCTATTTCTAGAAAGTGTTCAAATTTTATTCTGTACTGCTCAATGAAACAAGATTCAGCAACTCTTACATTCAACTTACCTTAAGAAGCTCATATTGCTGATCTATATCCAATTCTTTAGTGTCACCTGACCACTGCGAGATGTTATCTATGGTGTCCAGTGCATTTCCATTAGGGTCATCTTCCTTTCCCGTTATTTTTCCTCCTACTGGCATGTTTCCATTCTCTTTGGCCATTCCTTTCATCTCTTTTACGTTCCCGATATTGGACACCCAGTCTAAGAGGACCTCTATTTTATTTTTGGACTCTTCAAATTGTTCCACAGCTGCAACCTAAACACAAAAACATATATAATTTATATTTATATATTTTTTTTACAAAATACTTAAAACAAGCAGGAACTATCAGTGCTAACACAGACAGCAGCAGAAATTGTTCAACCTTTTCTGTCTCTTGTTTGATAACAGTCGTCACAACTTTATCCAGCTCTTTCTTGGTTTCCTCTGCTCTCTGGTTAAGCATGTTGGCTTTGCTTTTGACGTCTTTTAACTTGTCCTCAATAGCAGCCACTTGCTCGGGTGTCAGTTTGCTCCGGTTCTCCTCCAGGAACTTCTTAGAGCTACTGCTGACTTCATTCAGGGCACTTATGTTAGCCTGGATGTCTTTCTGGAAAGCCTGATGTGGAGAACAGTGGAGACAGGAGTCATGAACTTAGTACTGAATACACGAATCTTAAATTGCACTCGTACCCATAACAAAAATAAAATCTGTACATGATGTGTACCTGGTTCTCTTGTTGGTACTGCTGGAGGTCTCCCACGCTCTTTGCGCTGTTGGATTGCTGCTGGTGTCCGATGAGACGGTTCTCGGTCTGCGTGAGGTCATCGCACAGCTCCTGAAGCTTGTCTACAAACTCCTTTTGCCTCTCAACAGCATTCTGGCACAAAGAACAGCTTGAGTTATAAAATGTAAAATTCTAATTTAAAATGAACACACTTTCAACATTCCACAAAGTCAACACTGAGTATGCTGTAAACATGCTAGCTATTAACAAGATTAGTGTTTTGGGGTTTTGACCCAATAAGTGACAGACCAAAAAAAAAAAAAAGAAGACAAAAGTTTTCTTGGATGTGTTAGCGCTGACTTGTTGGAAAGCATTCCAAAGAAGATGCACAGGGAAAAAAAAAGCGTTGGTCCTCTCGAGTAAGTGCTCAACGGTTTCTTGATGCCTGGAAAATGTGAACATGATCAGAAAATGCTTGTATGTTATGATTGTGCAATGTTATTTGTTGGGTTGTTAGGGAAATCATGCAAAACCATGACATCTCAGCACTTCCTACCAACAGCATCAACAGCAAAAGCATCCTTTTCCAAAACACATTTCAGTGAACTCCATGAGGATCTGGAGTCTTTCAGACCTGCTGCTGAATCTCATCCTCACGGATCTCCAAATGGAGGTCCAGCGTGTGCCTCTGAGTAAACACTCGGTCCATCAGCTCCTTAAAGGCTCTCTGTGTGGCACTGAGCGATTTCAGCATCTGTCTGCTCTGGGCTGGCGTTAGGAACGGTGCGTGCTCAGATATGAAGTTCTGGACATCAAAAGCTGTATCTTCTAGATTCTCCCGAGTACCAGACAGGTTCTTCTCCAGGTCCTGAAAATAAAAAGTTCCAGTAATTCCAGTACACTTATATTTTTCTTACATGATTATTTTATTAGTAAATGTTTATGAGATGAATAAGACTGAATATCTGTTTATGAATCATACCTTATTTTGTTGAATCCTATACTTAACTGTCTCCAAGTCATCGGTGTTCATGATGTCAAGCTTACACACCGTCTCAGAATGATCTTGAATACAAGATGACAGCTTTTCAAGGGAGCTGAGATGATCTTGATATGTACACTCCAAATTTGCCTGAAAAATATTCAGACGTGAACAAGTTGTACTAGTTGAAAAGTCTTTAGTCGACTATTTATATAATCCTAAATTAATAAAGGAATATGGTTTGTTTGGCAGATTCTGACCTTGGCTGAGTCAATGGCCTGGAGAATTGCGTTATGTCTCTCAGATGATAAATGGCAAACATCTGTGAAAGTGGCTTTCAAATCAGCAAACGCTGTTGCTAAATCGTGTTGGACTTGTGTGGGGATGACAAGTTCATCAGCAGGCTTTAAAAGTTGCTGAGCTACCTCCAAATCTGGGGTTAAAATACCAGGAAATGCATCAAGCTGTGCCTCCAAAGACTAGAAACAAAAAAATGTTTGGGATTAGACATTATACAAACAGGAACAAGATGATAAATGGAAATGGACGAAAATATGTCCAGACGGACAAACCTGTGCTGCTTTCAGCTGCTCTTGTAAACCTTCAATCTGAGTTCCTAAAGGATCTTGGGTCAAAAAATCATTCCTGACGTCTTCCAGGGCGTCATAGTGATCCTGGAGTTTACCGACACATTCCAAGTAATGCTGCGTGGACCATTTCTGGAACATATTCCAAAATTTGGCCATTATTTATAGTATTATCCAAGTTCAAA
>JAOUQY010000042.1:5979216-6007220 GCA_028566355.1 Doras micropoeus | reverse complement strand
CTGCCAAATGCATCATCAGTGATCTCCTCACTAACTGTCTTCATGGTGCATGAAGACTCCAAACTACTACTGATTAAACAGCTTTGTGTTACGTCTGTTGATGAAGCTTCCTCTGATGTCCTCACTGGACATTTTTCAGTGACCTCTTCTGCATTTACGGTGAATGAGGAGTTCAAACTACTGATCGTTTGTGTTAAAGGAATTAATTGAGGAGTAGCTTCCTCCGTTCTGTTCACAGCATTTTCAGTACTTGGACAGTTTTCACCAGGGATCTCAGCAGTCTTTAGGCTGAATGATGAGTCCATGCTACATATATCCTTTGTAGTGCTGATGGCTTCCTCTGTTCTGTTTACTGCATTTTCAGTACCTTCAGTGCATTTTTCTCTTAGTTCCTCAGCATGGCTCTCACAATTATCTGTCATTAGAATGAATTGTGTTAAGTTTGTTGATAGCGTAATCCCTTCAGTTGGCTTCAATGAATTTCCAGTACTTTTTTCACGAAACATGTCATCACTGATCTCCTCACTAACCGTCTTTAAGGTGAATGACGACTCCAAACTACTAGTCATTAATGCAGGAGTGTCTTCCTCTGTTCTCTTCACTGCACTTTCAGTACTTAGACATTTTTCAACAGAGATCTCGGCAGTCTTTAGGCTGAATGATGAGTCCAATCCATATATATCCTGTGTTGTGTTGATGGCATCCTCTGATGTTTTCAGTTCATTTTCAGTACCAAGTTTCTCAGCAGTGGTCTTAACATGACTAGCTGTCTTTAAGATGAAAGATGAATCCAAACTACTGGTTTTGTGCGTTGACGCTGTTAATACATCAGAGACTGCATTTATGCTTTTCATTGTATTTTCAGTACTGTGACATTTTTCACCAGTAATTTCATCACGGACTGGTAGTAACAGTAAGGTCGAGTTCAGACCACTGGTCATTTCGGCTGACTTTGCTAACAGAGGATTGTTTTGGTCTGTTCTTTCCATTTCAGTTTCAGTGCTCATGCCAGTTTTTTCACCAAACCTCTCAACAATTGCATCATCACTAACTGTAGTTAACCAAAATGATGAGTCCAAATTACTGTGCATTTGTGTTGTGTTTACCAAAGGATGAGTGTCTTTCGCAGAACTTTCCACATTTTCACCAAACTCTCCAGCAGTAATTTCGTCAACTGTCTTTAAGGTGAATGACGAGTTCAAATTACTGGTCAATTGTGTTGACGCTGTTAACAGATCAGTGACATCATCCGGCCTTTTTATTGCTTTTTCAGTACCAAATTTTTCAGTAGTGATCTCGTCACTAACTGTATTTAAGGTAAACTGCGAGTCCAAACTACTGATCGTTTGGTCTGAATTTGCTAACACATGAGTGTCTTCTTCTGCTTTATTTACTGTACTGTCAATCCCTGGACATTTTTCACCGAAGTGCACAGCAGGGATCTCGAATCTCTCTTCCTCTAGAGCAGTGCCCTTATCATCATTATCTGCCTTTAACATAAACAGTGAGTCTAAACCACTGGTCATTTCTTTTGAATTTGTTGATATTGATAGATGAGTGTCTTCAGGTGTTTTGATTGCGTTTTCAGTACTTGGACATTTTTCTCCAAGGTCCTTATGAAAGATCTCCTCACGACTAACTGCCTTGAAGGTAAACGATGTGTCCAAACTACCGTTAATTTGGACTGACATATAGCTGTCTTCATCCCGTTCTTTCATCTCAGTTTCCGTATTTAGCCCTTTATCACTAAAACCCCCATCAGTGATGTCCTTTTCACTTCCTGTCCTTAATGTATGTGACGTGTCCATGCTATCAGTCATTTGAGCTGATTGTGTTGCTAATAGTTTGGAGGCTTTCTCTGTTTGCTTCACCTCATTTTCCGTTTCATCAAACCCATCAGTGATCCCCTCACCAGTGAATTGTGTTACATCTGTTAATAGAACATTGCTTTCAGGTTTTCTCATTAATCCAGTAGCACTTGGACATTTTTCACCAATGTCCTCATCACTAACTATCTTCAAGTCGAAAGATGATGCCGAAGTATTGGGTGATTCTTTTGAAGTTGCTAAACGATTAGTGACTTCATCTGGCCTTTTCACTGTGTGTTCATCACTTTCAGCAAACTCCTCAGCGGTCATTTGATTTGATTTAGTTAATTCTTCTGTCCTTGGAGTTTTTTCACTGGAGATCTCATCACTACCTGCTTCCTTATCACAAACTGTCTGTGCCTTAGACACACTGAAAATAGACTTCCCATCAGGATTAAAGGTGGCCTTCAGAGCTACTTCTGAATCAGAGTCAAGGCTGAGAACATCATTAGTAATCAAACCCATCTCCCAGGCCTCCCTAGCGCTGATGCTTTTACCAGATGAATCTGGATGAAGTAAATTTTGCTGCTGCATGATTTGTAAAGCCATGTGAGATGATATGTAGCCTTGCGACACAGCTTGTTTCAGTACTGACACGGTCGCGGTTTTGTTCCTTATGACATGGTGCCGTCCAAGCTGCACTGCGAGTACCTCTAACACAGTCTCTTCATCAATGAGGCCCTTATCAAAAGCATCATTAAGGTTGTATCTCTTTCCAGAGGTGACATCTAATATGCCACCGTCTTTCACCAGGTCCCTCAGAAGGCATAACACACGGTCTTTTTCACGCTTGTCATCATCCACACCTTCACAAGGAGTGTATTCAGTGAGCAACTCTAAATGTTTTGCTTTTTTACAGCAGAGTTCAGAGTACTGTGTGGGGGCTGGATCTTTTGCTTGGATTGAATTTTCTCCATGATTCAAAAGTGCATTCTGCTCTACTTTAGAAAGCAAATTTGTCTCAGGATTTAATTTTTGTGAAATATCCGTTCCTATAGCGGGTTGTACTAACGAACTGGGCGCCTCGTTTGTGTGGTACTTTCTGCATGCGTCTGTAAAGGTGTCCTCAGGTGCCTTCGTTTTAATCTCAGACACTGAAGCTTTATACGGCGCGCCTTCCAGTGACGTATTAAATATTTCACCTGACCCTGACGTAATACTGTCCGGTTCAATAGCTGACGTTTTTATACCATCATGATCACCCTCTGTAGATACCTCTGAAATAACGTCTTCTGCTATTCTTGGTAAAGGCTCATCGATATGCAAAATTGTCAGTTCACCAGTGTGTGTCATGAGTGCATCATCTGGAAATTCCTCATCGACACACGAATCATGGACATTATCACGTGTGTTAGTTTCTGATATTTCTAGCAGCACTTCAGCCATTTTATTTAACTGCCTATCAAAAATTAAAAGCCTCTGTCCTGATTTGGGGTCCATGTAGC
Organism: Doras micropoeus; assembly: GCA_028566355.1. Classification (NCBI taxonomy): domain Eukaryota; kingdom Metazoa; phylum Chordata; class Actinopteri; order Siluriformes; family Doradidae; genus Doras; species Doras micropoeus. The sequence goes on along the minus strand of JAOUQY010000042.1, from coordinate 6,003,907 downwards.
TGTTCATCATTAAAAATGAAACAAAAAGTTGTTTGGCTTCCGAGGAAGATGGGGCGTTTATACTCTTTTCATTCGCATCTGATCCTTCTCTGGATCTTTCAGAGCTGTCCATTTGAAGCTCACGCATGACCAGCCATGATGAAAATCTGTCGTTGAGATCTTCTAGATCAGGGAACATATCTGGTATCTGTATCGTTTTTAAAAAGTCTACTGTGCACGTGTTGATGAAATCATTCCGTGCAGCAGAGTCAATGTCAACGACCTCAGAGTTCTCTGGTATATACAACGCTGCTATTTTATGTCGGTTACGCAGGAGCTCATGTGCCAGTTTCTCGGTAAGGATTTCATGCTGTATGGACATGGAGACAGTCAGGATTTCACCAGAGTGAGGCCAGAGGAGGCCCATGAAACATTTCTGTCTCTCTAGAACTAACAGAGCACTTCGGGAACTCATTAAATCACACTGGACAGCTTCATCCACTGTCAGTCTAGCCCCGTTTTTAGGGTCTACAATGCCACCGTTTTGGGCTTGGTGGCTCAGAATTCCACTGGCGGTGTCCTGATCGATAAGACCCTCAGATAGGGCTTCTTCTACTGTAAGCTTACGGTTTGTTCTAGGATCGACTATGCCTCCTGCGAAGAGCTGTGCGCTCAGCAGCCGGAGCATGGTCTCTCGATCTATCAGGCCCTCGTGCATCGCTCTCAGAACGCCGACTTCTCTCCCAGATGTAAACGCTATGCTTCCGTCTTTTCCAGACTTCACCGCGAGCAAGCGAAGCCCTGTCTCGGGATGCACAATGCTCCTCTGAACGAGCTGAATAAGAGAAACTTTTTCAGCTGTATTAGGATCAATCAAATCCTTCCAGGTATTCCGTCTTTGCAGCGTTTGAATATAGAGAGACTGGGGAATTAGGCCAAATTCAAACGCCCTCTCAAGGCTTAAACTTTCTCCACTGTACGTCACTCTTAACCCACCAGTGGCTAGCTGGATCTCAAAGATCTTTACAGCTAGACGTTCAGAAATCGCCCCGTCCTTCACTGCGGCCACCGCCGGCAAGGGTTCCGAAGCATAACGTGGACTTTGAATGCATTTGTTGGCTTCGTTCAAGTCTTGCAGTTGCTTGTACATGGGTTCATCCACAAGGTTGTGCTTGAATGCATCCTCCAAGTCTAGACACATGTGGAATTCTGGTAAGATGAGTTCAGATGTTATGAGCTGGGCTTCTAGGAGACTGAGCCCAGTGCAATGGTCGATGAGACCGTTCTGCACCGCGCGACATACAGACAGCACCGCTTCTTTTCCCACATCGAGAATGCCTTCGATAACTTCAAACTCCTGCAACACAAGGAATCTGCATCAACACAAGGAACCTGCATCATGACCGTGAAATTATTTACAGCTTTTTTTTTTACAACTCTTTTATAATGTTAAACATGTACTCACCCCTTAAACAAGTCTACAGTTCATTTTCAACAGTCAAATCAGACAGCAAGAAGAGTAGAATTAAAAGCTCTCATGCATCTGTGGACAGAACTTTCAGCATCTCGCAAAAACAACAACGTTGGTTAAAGACGACACAATGATTATTTCTGCGCTGTGGCAAAACACGTGAAAGGTTTGCTGTGAAGTAAGAGCGTGTAGCATTAATACGTCATGCTCTGCTTATGTTTACAGCATACTCAGTTTGCTCTGTACCCAGGGATGAGTTTAAAATGTTAGCATGAATGTATGTTTCATACAGGATCATGCTCGATGTGCTGACGCTTCAACATGTTAGCCATGCCTTTAGAATAATTAACAGACGATACACATCCGTTACTCGCTGCAGAACGAGCTCCTCTTTCTCACCTGTTCAGCAGATGGTGTCTGGTTCACGGTCATCTCAGAGATCTCACTGTAGGCTTCGTGGAGGAGTTTTAGTTGCTCTTTTGCTTCATGCTTTTCCTCCTCAGACAACCTAAAGAGAAAATAGTAAAAATCGTTCATAATAATTAAAACCTGCTGATAGCTATACAACTACTTCATAATGCCTGACGTTAAAGAAATAAAGGAACGAACTTGTTACTGTGCTTGGTCAGTATCTCCTGTGTATTTCTTAATGCTTCTGTTATTTGTTCCTTCTTTGATAAAACTTCTTCCATAGGAATCTGGAGTGAAAAAGATTCATTAACAACTTTTTTGCACGGTTTATATCTGATAAAAAAAATCACTCGCTGTATCATAGTATACAGTAATAACGAATAAATGCAAACACTGTTCACCAGGGTGTTAATATGTACAAATAAATTCTCTGGGTGTATATAAATCCCTATATACTGACAGACTAAGGCAATATTGGCATTTTAATTATTAGGAATGGTATTTTCTATGCTAGACCATTTTTTCATGGTAGTCATTTCAGACTGATGATTTTTTTAATGGTGTAGGAGCACTGAGCACTCTTTGCTCCTTTTCATGGACGATGTTTTTATAAATCGTGGGAAATGTAGCATCACAGCATAACGAGAGTGGTGGCAGGAAGGATAAATAGGCCCTTATACATCTGAGCTGACTGAGCTCTCTGTAATCCATTACCATGACAACGTGAAACCTAATGGATGAAACATTTCCTATTCTGGCCAACTGAACGATGCATAAAATGATCAGGCTTTTGGCTTGAGAACTTAGAGAACTCTTTCTTATAGATGATTCTTTCATGTAGAAAATATCCTTTCATGTGCACAGTGTAGGTTAGGTAAAGAATCAGAATTAAAAGAATAATTAATCATTAATGTCCCTTCTGTACTCTATAGGTTATTAAAGTTGAGTTGAGTTGAAGTAAGGATGCTGTAATGCTACAGAGATACAACAAACAAGTATCCAGGCCAACCGCACTGTTTATTATAATGTCGTATGATAAATATGACGGTGTATTTTATTGGTGTGCTTGTGAAACTCGTCATGGTCATGCACATATTGTCATCGTACCACGACACGTAATTCATTTAAAAATGTAAAAGTAATACAAACAAATATACAGAAATGTCTTTATTCCAAGTAAAGTACATACATAAAAGGAAACTTTCAGCACTTTGAATTGTTCTGTGTGTCTTCCTTGAAGCGATTTCCAAGACCTGTAAAAAGTGATTATAAAAAAAACAACACTGCGGAGTGATTTACCTGAGGCTTATTAGCGCCGTCTGTGCCGCCTCGGTCATCACTTACAGCCTTTGCGTTTTTGTTGACGTTCGATTTCACGCCAGACATCCAGTTTAACAACTTGCTAACCTTATCACCGTGCTCTTTTCTCTCCTCTTCAACAGATTTCTGAAGTTCGTGGAAAAAGCATGTTGCGAAATGAATTACAAAAGCAAGAAAATGCCGACTGATTGCTGTTGCGTATGAGTAAATATACCTCCATGCCACTGTGCTTATTACTTGAAAAGTAGTAAATTAAATACAAATCAAATTTTAGCTGGATGTTTGTGAGTTTGTGTTCTGTAGTTGCATACTCTCAAACAGTATCAAACACACCATGGGAAATATAAGACAAACAAATATACACAGCTTTTATAAGAAAAATACTTTCTCAGCTTTGAAACATAGATACATATACATTTATACCACACATTCTGCGCTCGTAAACCCATTTCATTGATATTCCTCTCAGATTACTTGCAAACACCTAGTCGTATTTAACATGGAGCTCTAACCAGCATGCTAATACAAACTGGAAACTAACAGCTACCAGTTTATATTTACTTTCGTTCATAGTTTACAACAATCATGCATTTCTGCCTCCCAATATTTGAGCTCAAATCTCTGCTGTAAAATTCTGCTTTAGAAGTGACGATAGGTCCAAATATATTGGAAAGACGACGTGGCCCCCAAACTATGTGGCTTTGTAGCATCGAGCAGCAGGAGTCCAGTATGGCTGTCAAAGACTCCTTTCTCTAGAGCTTCCTTGAAAGAGATTTTTCGCTTTGTTTTTGGGCAGGTGATATTTTTGGCATGTGAGTGGTCGTCTTTCAACTGTGCAGCTATTGCTTTGTCGATCAGACAGCTCTTGACTCCGTCCTCCAAAGAGACCCGGTTATGGCTTTCTGGGTCTATCAGGCCTCCAGTTGTAAGCTGATATTCAAGACACCGGAGTCCAACATCTTTAGGGAACAGGTTCTTGTGCATCGCCTGACCTACCGTCAATGTCTGTCCAGTTTGGGGGTGCATGATGCCGTAGTAGGCTTGCTCATACTGGTTCAGAGGTCGAGCGAAACTTTCTTCCAGGAGTCCGCGTCGGAGAGCATCCGCAATCGGGAACCGGTCACCCGACGACGGGTCGCAGATGCCTCCAGTGCAGGCTTGAGCTTCGAGGAGTTTCATTGCAGTGAGCCTGTCTACAAGGTTTTGCTGAAATCCTTTGAGAAGAGAGAGCCTCTTTTTGAAAGTTACATCCCAGAGTCCTGCAATAGGGCTGTGCTTATTCTTTAACACAACCTTTCTGGAAATCAGAAGGTCGGCAAGCTCACAGATGCTCGTTTGACCACTACGGTAGCTTTCAAGTTCACTTGTATGAAGGATCTTTAGACGAAGAGCATTTTCGATGCAAAATTGCCGCCCACTCTTTTGATCGGTTAAAAAATGCAAAGGTTCCCCATTTGAGTCAATGACCATTGTCTCTTGCCATTCGCTCTCCTGTTGCGAGAGGAAAAGGTAGATTCTTTTATCTATGAGACCGGCCTTGTAAGCGTCATATGTCGACATTTCTGCACCAGTGGAACTGTTGATGACGGACACTCTGTGAGTGCTCGCTGGCGTGAAACTGGAAATATTATCACTTCCAAAGGGTAGGAGGTAAACGCCACCGTTGACATCATATACACACAATTTGAGGAGCTCATTATAGTATGCTCTCTGACCTGTTTCTGGGTTGTGGAAGCCCTTTGGATTAGTGATGGGATCGTATAGAGTTTGAAGGGTGGCTTGATTTATGAGTCCCTGTTCAATGGCACTATCTATCGGAACCCGCATGCCAATGAGCGGGTGAATCAGCCCTCCGGTTGCAATTTGTGCTTCAAGTATTCCCTTGCCTCTGTGCCTGTCTAAAATTCGTTCTTCCATAGCTTGAAATACGGAAAGTAATTTTCCACCATGAGGGTAACCACTGACAGCTTTGTCAGCATCTGTTATTCTGTCCCTGAATTCTCCACCAATAATGCCTTTATGGATAGCATCTGAAGTACTGTAGCTTTCACCAGTAATTGGATCAATGATGGCTCCCGTGGCCGCCTGCGCTTCCAAAAACTCAATAGCGTATGTCTTCGCCATTACACCTGCCTCTGCCGCGTCCATAAAAGGCATCTTTTTCTTGCCAGATTCAATGTAAATCCCAGCAATTGAAACGGGTTTGCCAGTGAATTGGACGAGTGATTCTTGAACGTCTTCCATTGTTATCAATCCAGCTTTTAACCTAAGTGCAGTTTCCTCAGAGATTATTTTGGTTTTAATTAACTTTTTAATACTGACCCGACCTCTGAGTCCTTGAAGTTTTGACATACTTGACTCGCTCTGATTACTAATCTGTGAGGAATCAGAGGCACCTTCATCAAAGAACTCAGTAGTGAATATATGAAATGTTACAGACCGATTTTTCCCAGACTTCCCTTTGTCTGACAGCGAGCTTTCCCTGGATGTAAATGTATGTTCTGATAGATTACTTTGGTTGGTAGTGGACAGATCTGACTGTCGTTCCTGTGTAGACAAATTTAAAATAGAGTTCTCAGTTATCCTTAGGTCATGGGACGTTTTATCCAGTGGCGCCATTTTGTCTTGTTTTTCAATTTTCAGCTCCTCCAGTAATTTATCCTTCTTCAGAGCAGCGATCTGAAAACATGAAATTAATTGATAGTTACTTATTAAGTATGTTTCAAGTGAATGTATGTTAAAAAAAACAATAACTGATCTACATGAAATCAAAACATCTAAAACATTTACAAATCCTTACTGATATTTACCTCTGAAGTCACTTTCATGTTCTTAAGCTCCTCCTCCAGATTTAGCTTTGCCTCTTCATACGAAGACACGATTTTCTGTGTTAATATTAACTCAGTTTTCAGCTTTGCAAGCTCATCATCTTTGGAACACTGATGGCTGACTTGATTCGGCTCTTTCAGACGCTTTATCTCAGAGTTATAAGTCACTTCAAGCTTTAGGTTTTTTTCCTGTAAAGATTTCATGTCTTTTATGTATGAAGCAATCTGGTCCTTTGAGGTCCTCGCTTCATTTTCTGCCATCATTAATTTCTGTTTCGTTTCCGTCAACGTCTGTTTCAGCCTTGTCGTTTCTTCTACGTTCTCTTTGCGGATATTATCCAATTGTGAGATATTGGATTTCACTCTGATCTTCTCGGTTTCTAATTCCGTAATCTTAGATTTCGCTTTGAGCAATTCAAGATCCGAAGCTGCTTTTTGTTTCTTGGTTTGTTCTAGCTGAGAAGAAACGCTGTTGAGTTGTTTTTCAGCTTCCTGTTTGGCTTTCGTGGCATGTAAATGCAGCGTTTTCAGCTTCTCGATTTCTTGCTGGTTGCCTCGTTCAATTGTTTCAGCACTGTGCACGCGCTCCTTCGATTTTCTGTCATATTCTAGTTTCATCCGAGACTCCTGCAACGCCAGTTTTTGCTCCATCTCATTCTGCACCAGCTGTAATTGCGTCTCATAGCCTTTCTTCTGCAGGTCAAGTTTCCCCTTCAGGTCCTCCAGCATTCTCTTACAATTTTCCAACTGGTCCTCTAACATTTGGGATCTCAATTTGGCGGCTGCTGTTTCCTTCTGCTTTTGAATCAGATCTTCTTGAGTGTGGTCCAAGTTCATTTTCAGCTGTGATGTTTCAGCTGTCAGAGTTGTGATTTTCTCTTGTGCAGTACCTTTCTCTTTAAGAACGTTAGAAAATTCCTGTTGTAGGTTCGCTGTAAATTTGTCGGAGTTAGAGTTAATTTCTCTAATGAGCAGCTTATTCTTCTGAAGTTCTGTCTCCATTTCTTTGATTTTGGACTGATTTAACTTCCCTTCTTGTGTCACTCTGAGCAACTCATCTTTCGTCTTTTTGAGAGTGGTATTAAGGTCATCAAATTCAATCTTCAGCGCTTGTAACTTCTGATCAGCTGCTTGTTTTTCCCTCTGAAGAGTTGAGATGTCCAGTTTAAGACTGGTTGTGGCCTTTTCCGAGGTGCCGCTCATTCTGCTTATGGTCTGTCTGCATCGTGTAAGTTCATTCTCAAGCTCTCTCAACTTCGCAACGTTCTTCTTACCTTCTGATGACTCCTTCTGTGCATCAGTCTTGGCCTTTTGTAATGCCACATTCAAGTTGTTAATCTCCACTTTATGCTCCTGAACCTTTTGATTGACTAAATTCTTCTCCATGGATAAGGAGGTCAGCTCTGCTTTCAGATTTCTGATTTCTGTTTCATTATTTGTAATGGTTGCATTGAGGGTTTTGACTTTCTCCTGAAACTCAGATGTTTTTTTCACCTCCTCATTGTAGTCTCGCAGTTTCAACTGAAGCTCATGGGATGTCTGAGTTTTTTTGAAAAGTTCATCTTCAATTATTTTCATCTGAGATTTTGCACCTTCTGCTTGTGACTTGAATATGCTGATTTGCTGCTCTTTGCTGCCAATGTCCAGCTTGGCTTTATCGAGCTCAGCATTCAGATTCTTTACTGAGCGCTCATTACCCAACATGGTTCCTCTTAGTTCTTCTACTTTATTTGTAAGTTGGGTCACCTGTAAGTCACTTTTCTGCAGTTCTAGTTCAAGGTTTTTTAACTTCAGCTGCAAATCCTTTTCTATTCTTGTCTTAAAGCTCACTTCTTCTTTGGCTTTCTGCAGATGGTCCTTAAGGTTCTCGGACTCATTTTTCAGTGTTTTCATCTTTTGCTCAGAATGTGCTTTTTCTTGCTGGAAAGACTCAATACTTACCGTCAGATGCCTGATATCACCCTCCAGCAACTGATTTATTCTGTTTAATTCGTTCAACTTAAATTTCATCTGCTCTCCTTCAGCCTGTTTGGTAGAAAGATCTTCTTCTAGACTTCTCAGTTTCTGACAATTCTCTTGTTCACTTGTGCTCCACTGAAGAAGCTTCCCTTGACTGATCTTAAGTTGTTCCTTTAATCCATCAACCTCTGTTTTATGAAACAGAACTCTGTGCTCTAGTGAAGATTTGTCTCTCTGAAGGGATTTAACCTGTTCTTGGAATATATAGACAGATTTCCTAAGCTCAGAGGCTTCCTGCCTCAGTTCATCTGATTTCTGTCTGATGCTGTTTCTATCTGACTCCATTTCCACCTGAAGCTTCATCAGCCTATTATTTGCGTCATCCAGGAGCTCTTTGAAGCGTTGTGCTTTTTCATCAGCCATATTCTTCTGCATAAGCATGGAGTTCAGCTCGGCCTTCAATGTCTTGATCTCAGTTTCATCTTTCTTCTTGCCCATCATCAGATCATCCACTTTGAACTGTAGAGCTTCTGCTTCTGGTGCAGTGATGGAGATGGTAGATTTCTGTATTACTTCCTTCCGTGATTCCCCATGCACTAGTCTCGATTCAGACTTTTGAGCCAGATCTATTTCCATGGTCCTAACCTGATTCAGGAGATTTGCTTCAGCACTCTCCTTGGCTTTTAGCTCCCGCTCCAACGAACGCTTGTGCTCCTCCAGATCTTGGACATCGTTATCCTTGCGTCGCAAGTGATCTTCCAGTTTCCTACGGGCCACAGTGCTCTCTTCTATGTTCTTCCTTAGCATGCGAAGGCTCTCCTCTAAGGACATTTGTTTGGCCTCTGCCTGCTGAAGTAACTGACGAGCATTTTTTAGCTCTTGTTCAGTGGCAGCTTTGGATCTAACAGAGCCCTCTAACTCGACACGGTATTGTTGCACCTCGTACTCTGCCTTAGTTTTTTGTACATTTAATTCCTCACTGCACTTTTTCTGCATGTCTAATTCGCCTCCCAGGATGTCCAGCTGCTGTTGTCTGTCGGACAAAGAGGCCTCCAGTTCCAGTACCTGCCGCTTGAGCCTGCAGATCTCCTCTTCACTTGCCACTTTCTGCAGCTCTGTACTATCCAACCAGCTCCTATATTCAGCTTTGTCCATACATGTCCTCCTCTGAAATTAAAGGTAAAATTACCTTCCATTCCTTTGCTAAAGGAAGACATTATGTGGCTTAAGGAAGAGCTTTGGCACACACTTACCAAACCAAGCATGAAAATGCCCCTCCACCTTCAACAATACAAAATATTGAATATTTTGTATTAAAAACAGTGTCTGAATTCAAAGACAGTGTAAAAGGTTAAGAGGCGCTTGTCTTACTGTTCCTGTGAAGAAGTTGTCAACTAGGACAAACAGAGTATTCAGAGAGTTCCCAGTACACTGAAAGGTGTGTGCAGAATGGCAGGAAGTATACCATACCCAAAAGCAAGTAAACATTTAACAAAACTGAGAGAGACAGAGAGATCCAACAATGTTTACACTTGAAGCAACGTAGTAACAAGCATTTCATTATATTCAAGATTACTGATACTTGAATATAACATGCAGAGCCAGCACACCAAAGGCAGGTAATTGAACATATGGCCATTTTAATACTGAAAAATCTTCCATGCAATTTATTTAACTTTAAAGGCAAATTAAAGACACAATGTCATGAAAATCCTACCTCATCTTCTTCTGCCCTTTTCAGAGTTTCACTTGCAAACTTCACATACTGCGTCATTAGAGTGACCAGGGCTGTGTAGCGAGTGCGGAGGTCCATAAACTGAGGAATTAAAGAAAGAAAGAATATTCATAACCTGAGAAAAATGTTATAATCCTGATAGCTGTTTTGCTATTTATGAGCACCTAGTTATTATTGGCTACATTCCTCATGATTTTTTCCTCCCTCACCTCCTGCTGGATGGTATCTGATGTGCTCTGAATCCTCCTCCTCTTCACTGGGGACTTGTGCTGAGAGTCCACCATGGCCCTGTACGTCATCAACTGAAGCTCATAATCCTGGAAGCAGAGAACAACATGATGCACCGTGTCCCTATTTCAGGGTCGTTGGATTGCTTCCTTTCAATAAGCTTCAGCAGGATGAGATCAGAAGCCTGACTTACTTTCACTCCAGCTGAGTATTGCTCTGAGTACTTCTGACATTCATCGATCTTACACTGCTTACGTTCAATTTCCGCAACAAGCACCTAAAACGCATAAATATCACAACCTGGATGAAAACCACGCATAAGGAGTCTTTCTTACGGAAAAATGAGCATTACCTAAAAGATGGATATCTTACCTTCTGTTGGTTTAATAACTCAGCCAAAGCTTTGCTGTCATCTGGCTGGTTTTCTTGGGTCTTCAGCTGACTGGCCTCCATCTCTTTGCTCCACTCATCAAGGCTACTATATGCATCCTTATAGTATTTCAGAGACTTGCTGATGCCTTCCAGGTCTCGAAGTCTGACAAACATGTCCAAGTTTGAGTCTCAGACATTTCCATCAGACATATTAGGTGAAAATATTACCGCAAGATTAATTTACTAGCCTGACTGACCTGTTTTCAATTTGAGAGTGGACATTCCGCCATCTCTCTCCAAGCTGCTCTGCCTTCTCCTTGTGCCAGTCAAGGTCAAAGTCCCTCTCATTATGGGTTTTGAACATACGGTCACTGATGGCTCTTGCTTTCTGCATTTCATCCTCCAGGTCATGGAATACGTCTCTTCTGTCATCTATCTCAGATCTCCATTGCTGAAAATATCGATTTTGGATATTGAGCAAAAGCAACTGTAAATACAGTATAAAGACATATTTGTTTATACTACCTACCTTGAGAGTGCTCATAACTGCATCGATAGACCTGATGTCACCGTTGACTGCATCTTCCTCACATAATTTGCCCTCGTACAGCTTGACCAAAGCCTCAGCACCTTGGCTGTTTTTCACCACCAAATTCACCGTCTTTAACCTGAGACACATCAGCAATTTAGAACACAGCCAGTCTATAACTGTGAATGATCATTTGTTTAGGTAGAATTCCACTTCTAGCCATGTCAGAAGAAGACACACTCACTTTTCCAGGTAAATGGAGCACATCGAGTAGACCTGAGCCATGCTCTGGGTGAGTATGTTGAGTTCAGATGAGAGTGTGGGCACTAAAGGAGAGTTCGCAGCCTGTCTGAGGAACACCTCACACTTCTCCTTTAGCACGGCAAGGTCCTCGTTCAACCGGTCTAACTCTGCCTTCTTCCTCTGTAGGTATAAAACGGATTTAGGAGTCAGTGTGGGCTCAGTACTGAAAGCTTGGATAGTTGCATGATTGTGAGTGATAAAGTCGGCCTGATGAGAAGATGTACCTCCTGATCAATGATGCGCTGCATAATGGCCTTCAGGTCATCTCGCTCTAGAGGGGATCGGATCTGCCGAATCAGTTGCTCCTCATGGGCTTCCACACGCATCCGAAAGTTACGCACCTCAGATATGAAGAGGTTGTACACTGATTCCTCATGTTCCTCTGTTGACCACATGAAGGACTTCCAGTCAAAGGGGTGATTTTTAAAACTAGCCATAAAAAATCCTGCAGTCTACATAAATATTACATTATTTTATCCATTATGCATTATGTAACATCATAACCTTAGTCTTAAGAGCATAATTCAAACCTGGATAAAGAAAAATTCCACAGGATTTTCTATCCAATTTTCTATCCAGGAGGCTTAAAGGGGTATGATGAGGTAATTTTTTTATTGAGAAGTGAGTGGCTGTGTGATCTTACCTCTCTCTGCAGACTTGAGCAATTCCTCATAGAACTCTTTTGAAGCCAGAACCTCTCTCTCTAACTGAGTGCAGTCTGCCACTGTGAAGACCTCCGATTCCTCGCTGTCCTCCAGGAACTCCTCAAAGTGGGACTGCAGGCTGCTCAGGACCTGCTGGTGCTCGCCAGGCAACAGGGTCTTAATCTAAGGAGAACAGTTTATGCCAAGTTAATTTTGGCTACCTCATAAGAGCAAAAAGATGGCCTGCCTCAACATGGCTAAGATTAAATGTAATAAATGGCATGTTGATACATCTGTCTGGTAAATACTGCATTACAGTGATTAAGTTAGAACAGAGCTCGGCATGCATGTGATCTTTTCTTTTCATTTATTAGCACTTATCCGTCCCGGGTTAATTAAGACATTTATCCAGACAGAAAATGCTTACAGAGGCCACGGTGCTTTTACGGATGTTGCGGATATCCATCATCAGGTAGTGCCAGGACACCACGCTCTTCATGTTCACGTGGGAGCGGTGCCACAGTGCGAGAACTTTCTGATACAGCTGCTCAATCCTGATCCACAAGGAAAAAAAAAATCTGAGACACAAGCACGAAACCTTTTCACATTAAAAACACACGTGAGGTTACAGGGAGGACAGAGCATTGTGCTGCCTGTACCAGCAAGGTAAACTGATACTGTGGTTGAAAGGGAGTGGTGCAGGAACACTGACAGATAGAGAGAATTGATAATTGCATTGTGTTCTCACCTGCTGGCCATTTCAGCTGCCTCCTTATTGGGTGGAGGCACAGTGAAGCAGACAGAAGGCACCATGGCCTCATTCCCTGAAGGGCTGATCACCTTCCATTTAGCTCGGTGAGCGTTATTGGCCAGCACGCACTCATCATCTTTGTAGATAGTAATCTGTGATCGGAAATAGGACTTAGCAAAGAAAGATTTAGGACTAAAAATGAATTTTCGGACATGTTTCTAAAGGGATTCACCTCAATCTGACGGTATTCACAGATGGCCTTGACAGGTAGGGAAGATCGGACAGGGTTCTCTGGGTTGCGGGGCTTGAGCTGAACAATAGACTTGGCTCGTCCTACCAAGCCAGCCACAGTGCTGCGGTACTGAAGAAGCTGCTCTTTTTCATCCTACAGCAACAACGCAACATATCAGCCTGGAAAGTCATTAACAATAACTCATGACACATTCTGTAGGTGATTTGCAAGATTACTAACCATAGACTCCTGAATGAGATCCTCCAGTCTATGCAGACTGCTAGTACGGTCACACCCATACTTCCTTGTAATAGAATCCTGAAGGCTTTTAAGGTAGTCCATAGACTCTTTGGCATCACTGAAGAACTGTTAGGGATACAATAGGCTCAATGAGACAAACTAAAAAATATAAAAAGCAGTAAAATGTAAAACAGACCATCACCTACCTCAAAGTAAGTAACATTCTCTTTTAGGTGCTGCTCCACACAGTAGCAGAGCTGCAGGATCCAGCTCCATTGTGTTTGCATGGCAGCCTTATACGCCTAAGAATTCCCAGAAGAATGAGAGTTGGACAGATCATTTCATTCGTAAGAATGCATTCTTTTGTGAATTTGATTTTCCGCTGTTAAGAAAACTGAAGCCATTTTGCTTTACCTCGATAGTAAGCCTAGCTGGATGGTTCTGTTGTAAAAGGATGTCAGCTTGGTCCTGCACCGACTTGATTGCACCCTCCTTGTCATCCAGCTCCCTCATCAGGTCCTGTGGTGGTGTACGGTGAGGCAAATGATTAACATTTTATGGTTTCTGGAACAGTAATCAAATAATTTCAAAGTATACTGACAAAGAGATAAATAATTACTAATAAAAAACATGACGACACAGGTTATGGATGAAAAAATGACTGAAGCCGACTAGCTAGATAAAAAGCAGAATGTAAAGATTATAACCGTTCGTTGCAAAGATAGACAGACTCACAGCGTGGTAGTCCTTCTTCCTGGACATATTACTATTGCGGTCACTCCAGTCAAAAGCCACCTCCTCTTCCTCTTTCTCATTAAGCCAAATTAACTCTTGGGTGGCACGTGACACAAAGTTATGCAGGCTGTCCAGGTGCTTCTGTCTCTCTTTACTAGAGTTCTGAAGACAAAGAATCATGGGAAATTTGTGGAAAAAGAATTCCTAAGAACCCAATACATTTCTGTGGTATTTATTAGCTTCAGTAATAAAATGTATTCAAGGCAGTTTATATTTCATCATACTCACAAGTAGCCTCCCGTACTGGCTTTCTAAAAGGTCCAGCTTGTCTGAGTAACTCTGTTTCAGTGGGTGGGTCATCTGAATCTAATAAGTCAGATACGCAGTTTATGTTCTGAGCCTTTATATTCTGTATTGCTTTGAACAGCGTAAGAGCACGCCACACTAAAAACCCACCTCACTCATTTTTGCTTCCTTAATGCTCATCTGGAAGTCTTCAATGGCTTTGTGAACATTTCTATGATTTTCTAAATGAGACTCAACACTCGGTAGATCAGAGCCCCATTCGCCTAGATCGAGTTGTGCCTTAAAAGCGTAAAGAAATGTTTAATAACACCAGTTATTACAGATACACAAAAACAACAACAACAAATCACCAAAAAGCTTTCTCACCTGCATCTCATCCACCCAGTTAACCAAGTCCTGGACAAACTTCATGTTGACTTCTTCCTCAGACAAGCTGGGGTCAACTAAAGAAGCTTTGAGCATTGGTTTACGGATTTGCATGTGTTTCATGTGCTGGAGGACCCCTGGCTCCATGGATCCTCCAACCCTCAGGGTAGGCTGCAAGCCAGGTATCAGTGCCGGGGTCATTCCAGGGGTCATGGCTGGTGTCAATGTTGGAGTCAATCCTGGAGTCAAGGATGGGGTCAGTGCTGGCGTCATGGCAGGGGTAAAGCTGGAGGAGAGGGCAGAGCCTGGCGTGAGGGCAGGACTTAGACCCATACTCAAGCCCGAGTTCAAACTCTGTGTGATGCCGGAGATCATCATCTTGGTCTGTTCCGTGCTCAGGCTGCGGCCCTTGCTGTACACTGAAGAGCATTCAGTTCTGAGAGTCAGGAGGTCATCACGAAGCTTGGATACCCTATAACAAAAACCAGTTCAGACTTGTTTATCCACAATCTTCATCTAATGGCATATTAAGAATGTAATAAATTACAGTTGTGATTTTTTTTTGTAGTAGATTCAAAAACCTTGCAAAAGGGTTGTCACCTTTGAACAAGCTGATCTGCCAAGTAAAACTTCCCATCCAGTAAAATCTGGAGGTCCACCACTTGCTGCCGTAACAGATTCTCACTCTCCAGCAGGTATCCTGCAATTTCTGACTCATTCTGCAACTGGATCCCAGATTCTAACCGTTTTATATCCTGGTGGAAAGATTAGGGTAAATTTAAGTCAGCTTCTCATACAGAAAGCTAGATTTCCGGGATGTCAGTATACTTACAGATTGCAGAGATGTCCGTGCTAAGACTAATTTGTCTTCTCCAGCCACACAGTCTCGCTTAACTCGCTCTGCGATTTGCTGCAGCATTTCCAGTCTACAATAATACACATGACAGAAGACATTCAACTGCATGCAAAATCAAAATACCACAGACCTCCATTTGCTTAAGAAGAAGACACCAAGAGTAGGGCTATGTAGTACCCAAAACTCAGATGCCTCACCTTCCCCTGTACACAGAGTGGTTGTTGAGATAGAACGGAGTGCTGGAGAATGGCTCTTGTACTCCGGATAACAAATTTTCAGCCGATCCGAGGCTAGTCAGAGTGCTGTTGCTCACGGATGACCCCCCACTACTGCGATAAACCAAATTGCTATTCATGATAGCCAGGCCACCCAAAGGGAACAGCGTCTACCACACCTCCATCCGAGACATAGTCCTCATAGCGCTACCCTTCTGCTGGCACAGAGTTAGGCTCTATCCACTGCCATTTATAAGCTCACATGCTGTAGCACAAAAGCCACCCACCCCAATCATATTTCCCTCTGGTGAAAACACCTAACATTCTTCTCAGACAGATGAGTCGCTACAAGTACAGACACTTACAGTTTGTTTCAAAGAGTGTGGAATGTAATACCAAAGATGGCACGCCTACCTTTTCCACCCATCTCCCTCAATAGGCTTATTTAGTTGTATTTACTGGACAGCAGACGTATAATTACAACGCTTAGTGTCCATATAAATATCAACAGTGGATGTCCTGAACAAGACCTAACAAAGCACTGCCTCAAAATATGACTTAGATTTCCTCTAATAGGAGATGAGTCATATAACTAAAAACGACCCAGATCAATCCGTGTAAACAAGCCCATCCCTGCTCGTTTGAAAAGAGAGCTGTATCAGCATGCAAATTATTGCACCTGAGGGCACAGATTTTAAATTGGAAGAAATGAAAGAAAGCAATGGGTACATCATGAACCCTATATGACATTTAACTAACACAAAATACAGCAAAGCATTTCCATGTTCACGTCTAATCACCTTATGATGTACATAGTTTTAAATCACTCAACCAAACAAACTGATGAAAATATCCATGACCTATTTTATAAAAACAATATGGAAGTGTCTTTACAATTGGCTGGTGCCTTGAATCTCTCTTTGCCTTTGTCCAAAAGTTCATCATTTCATCTATCAATAAGCTCTAGTGATAGAGAATATAATGATTCATACCTGTCGAGCTCAGGCCTTAGGCTCTTCTCTCTCTCGAGCATGGCCACGATCAGTTTACCCCATTCTTTCTCCACATCGTTCGGGTGGTAACCCTCCGGCAAATGAATGCGACCAAACTCAATCCACACCTGTATCATAAAAACAAGATCTTAGAGATCTTCCAGAGAGAGCTCAACCCTAACTAATTCCGTAAACAAATTGAGAATACGTATAATAGAATCTTTTGATGCATACCAACCTCTAACATTTTATAAAGATGCTTGATTTTGGTCTTTTCGTTCTCCTTTACTGGGATTTCACTCTCCTTGAAGTGCAGGTATTGCAAATAAAGTGCCTGTAAAGACAAAAGAAAAACATTAGCAGCCTGGTTCAGCGTTGTTGTTTTTTTTTTTATCTGCATTCTTATTAAAGAAATATAAAAACAAAACTTTTATCAAAAGTTCTCATCAACTCCACACTTGTCTGAGCAGCAGATGATCTGTAGCGATATTTAGTCAGGCTTTAACACTCATTAACATCACAGGGACGCTATATATATTCAGTAAAGCTGGCACTATGCCCCAGGCTTTCGTACACCATCTAATGAAAACCAGCCAAAATCTCACCAGCTGCTGAACACAAAAAAATCTAGGTACGTAGAAAAACATCTAATCTTTCTGATTTTAATAAGTCTAGCCATTTTCTAAATCCACACGCCTTTTAACGTAACGTAGCCTTGCAGACATCTTGATAATGTTACTGACTGCAGAGATGCCTGCTCTCTAGGGATGATTTATCTCAACAGTCTCTGGTTGTGATTTGCTGCAGCAATATACAGTATGTGATGCCGTACCTTAAGTTCCACAGGGTTACTGGGAAAGTTTCTGTCTGACATGACAGATACATTATGTTTGATCCACTGCCTGAGGTAATTGACCATGTTCTGGTATTCCACCCATTTAACATCAACATCCTGCAAGGAAAAGAAATAATTCAGGATCTTATATGGTCTCACTGTAATAAAAGCCTCGCAGTGACACAGTGCAATGCAGTTCCCAAGAATGAAACATGGCCACCGAACCACCGAGCCAAGCCACTCACACTTTTATGACTTTTAATATGACGCAACCCAAGTTACCTGGACTACGACTACTAACTGAAATAACAATAAGGGACACCACAAGACCTTCCTTATTTTGTTAATTATCAGAAATGTTCATGCTTTTTTCATGAATGAAAATCTTGCTGCTCTCTACTCACATTTGCACTGATGCCCTCAACACCTTCTGGTACTTTAGGGAAAACATCATATAACGTTGATACGTAGGTAATGACGGACTTCTCGTCTGGAGATGTGACATCCACATCTGTTCGATATATGAGACAGACATTAGAACAAGAACTGCATCTAAAATCATTTACAAAATGTAAATTTATATAATGACAGTAAATGATTCAAGGCAAGCTTAACAATCGGCTGACTTTATGAGCTTGAAAGCTTACGTTATAAAAAGACCATAATGGACACCTGTGTCTGTGAGACTTACCCTCCGGATCCAGCAGCCGAGCCACACCCAGCTGCTCAGCCACAGTGAATGCTTGCTCCAGGTTTGATCTGCTATTCTGTGTTGATACTTTGCTCATATCCACCAGGTCAGGCCTGACAAGAAAGAAATTCTTCTGATTAGTTGAAGCTGCTAGAACGAACTAACTTACGCCTATCATAACTATAATGTTATCATAATATAATGTCACAAATTCACTCTGAGCACTATTTGTGCTTGTCCGTTGTTCTCAACGTTCCTTTTTTTGGGTCGAGTCCTATCTCCACCCCGTCCTGCCATTGGTTGGTTGCCCTATTGTGTTCATTTGTTCTGTCTTAAGCCCTGAATAGTTTTTTGTTTATATTTTTGTGTTGTGTATTTTGTCTTAATAAGTCATAAATTGTTGATTGCTTCATGAATTTCTGAGGTTTTTTGACACGTGCCTACAGTATATTCCTATTACCGATTATGGATTTTTGGAGAAGACTTTGCCTGTCTCTGTTTTGCCCATCACTATGGACGCTGATGTAGCTATGGGGGGGAGAAATGACTCAGTTATGTGTCATGATTCTGTTGTGCAGTGATTCACATATCCCCACACTGTTACCAAAATCTTTAGTCATTTTTAATCTTTATACATTTGAATTCAAGGCAGTGAAACAGTACTGTTCCTCTATAATCCTACAGGTGGGATGTTCTAAAAGATTCACACATTGGCAGGCAGAACAGTATCCTGTGTAGAAGGAGTGAAATATTTGCTAACTTTGTTCAGAAATTACAATTACGACGGATGACACAACAGATACGTGCTGTGTATCTACAGTTTAAACTGAATGCATGCAGGAACTTTAGCACCTAGGCATGGTTATGATACAATATCAGGTGGCCCCTGTTGAGTCCCGTCCCTACTAAATACACAACATTATACTAACTTCTGTGGACATCTGAAAGCTGTGTTTTTAATAAATCCCTAAAACTAGGCCCCTTTGCTGGCTGGGATCTCACAGGAGATGCCACACACACTGGGAATCATGTGACAATCCACAGTAACACAAGTAGCACATGATGGGAGAAAGTTATATTTAGACAGGCAAATGTGTTCCTGAATAATGAATCAGTGTTCCTGGTAAAACTTGGTGTTTATCCTGACAGTGCTTAACAAGCCAAAGTTATTTTTAGGGATGGGTTCGGCCACTGTGCCAATTGCAGGATGTTTTTTTATTTCAGTGCATTAATACAAAATAAGCCATCTGGGGCATTTTTAACATTCAAACAAGACCTAAGCCGTTTGATCAGTGTGCGTTTTTACCTGTGCTTGTGAATGATAGCATTGAACAGCCTTCCGTCTTTCCAGGACGTAGTGAAGTTGTCACAGCGGACCCCTACGTAGCCCTCGGTCATCTGCTGGGACCAGAGCAGAAGCCTCTCCTTTGCTGTCATGTCCTCGGACTCTCCGGTAACATGGATGTCCGAAATCTACGGGAAAGAACCAATGAATTAACTGATTCCACCTTAGAAATTCTGGTCATTTTCGTAGCTCAGGCACTTGACAGATAAAAATAAGTGACTACTTATGTCATGGAGTGACTTTAAGCTCACAATAATGCTACACAGCTGATTATGCTTGCACCTTTGATAAAGACTAAATGCTGTGTTTTTCTATCAGCACATAAAAAGCTAGCTTTGTTCATATTCATTGTTAAAATTTGACTAAATTTGAGTCTGACTAGCTTCTAAATTGTTGTTGATGTGAACATCTGTATTTCACCTTGCCCAGGTTGAACCATACCCCATTTCTGAACCATGTACACATTCTCTCCATAATTGCCAAGACATAAAATCTCAATGCTTCATTTCTTTAGTGAGCACATTTCTCTGTATAAGTGCCAGTTTATTCTTGGCACTCTGTCTGATGGATACATGCTTTTCTTTGTAGACTTGAGAGAAATACATTACTAGAGAAATTAAAATATTCAGAATGATCCCATTTGAACATGTCTGGATACATCAATCTCTAACTGTTTCCAGTCCCACCAGCATCTCTGAAGGAAAAGCCACTGGGTTAAGCACTGTTTCCATGACTTAGCACCATCTCTAGTAGAGGTCTCCAACCCCGCTTGGGAGAAACAAGAAAGAAAGAAAGAAAGAAAGTTAAATCCGTTTTTTCAACAGAACTTCTCCCAGGTGTTCCCAAGAACCTCAGACGGCTCTCTTGGATTTACCAGGTAAGCCCCTGAGTGACAAATCCAACTTACTATCAAGTGGTGATCTGTGGACAGCTCTGCCCCTCTCACACTCTTGTGACCTTTGCTCTGGTAAGAAGTACACCTCATAATTTATGATCACTGACTTCCTCAGAAGTTATAACATTTCACTACTTGAGTTCAGAGGCTGTTCCTCTTAAACTCTCCTCCAAGTATCTCCATTTCCAACAGCAGCACTGATGTCCCCAAGTAGCACCCAGACAGAAATACAGCCTCACACTTCGGTGAGAAGATCATGATTCTGCTTACAATTATACAGAATATACCAGCTCTAAAAACGTAACCGATTACTGCAGAAGGATAATCACTGACATATGCTGTGCTACGGTAATAAACAAGTTGTATACAAAGTTGTTGACATGTGATGTAAGAAAGATTTAAGAAGAATCTTTAAGAAGATTACAGAAGACAATAAGTTAAAGATTTTCAGTCTTTGCCAATGCCTGAAATCATTAAGATGACTGAGAGAGATTGCTGTACCATAAGGAAGTGCTGTACAGTGCAGATTCATGTTGGCAGAAGATTACTGGACACTAAAGAGGGATCTTCCTATAGGCATAAATCATACACCTGTCCATTTTAAAAGTAGGTTTGTACCAATTTGAAGTCTAATAAATGCCTTAATTATGAATAAGTAATATACACTGTCACTCAAAAACCTCGTATGATAAAAAACAATATAAGAACAGAGAAGACGTATGATAAGGTCCACCTATTTTGTTTATGGAACAAAAAGTTTGTTGCCCAGTGTAATTAGAGTTTTGCAAGTTGGCTTGACGCACACTGTAGTTACTTTATTGTCGCTAGGTTTGAAACAGGAAAAAAAAAACTGCGTGGGTAGGTAATGCAACCCATGTTTACATATTTTACACACAACATAAACAGCACCACAGAGTGGTAAACTAATCTGGGTTTACGTTCATCACTAATTCTGTTCCCTATTATAGCGTTCTGTGTGGTCCAGAAGTTCCCAGCCTTTAATTACAAGTTAAATATGATTTGATATCTTTTGATATCTTCAAACATGTCTAAGCTTAGCCGTCTTATCATCCATCATATCTTGCCAAGACCTTTCTATCTTTCTGTTCACCACAAAATCAAACGGATGCTATTATGAATTTGCTCAGCCGGTTATTACCTCACATTCATTGCAAGAAGCAGACGTTTTCTGGAAGGTGGCCAGAGAATTGTGGGAAACAGATCCTCCGGAAGATGTGTAGGCCCTCCTCCTCTTCCTGTGCACTTGGATGTCACATATAATCCTTGACAGCCCTCTTATGTCTTCCCACCGGTGATCCACGCTGCTCCTTTGGGAGCCATGTCCCCGCAATGTACGGAGCAAATGTTCCACGGCTCCGAAACTCGCTGCTCTCCTAAGCTGCCTCTGAAGTAGCTTCTTTTCCAGAAGCCCATCCTTTGGAGCTATACATTTAGAGCCCTTAGTAACTTTGTGGAGGTTTTCTTCTACAGTGAGGCAGGTTCTGTCTCTCTCAGACTGTCGTATACCCGGTCTTCTGCCAGTTTTGAACACTGGAACTTCTCCAACATAAACACCCTGGTCTGTAGGTTCACAAAACGTTTCATTCTTCTCAGTTTCACTTTGGCTTGTCACGGTGTCTTCAGGTTGAAATTCAACCGACTTTCTGCTCTTTCTTCTCTGGAAATACCGCCGTCCTCTAAGCTCCTTGGACGTGGGACTGAGAGGAGCTTTTGAAGGGTCAATATAACATTCATCTTTACCACCCCTTACACATCCAAAAACATTTCCCATTCCTGACTGACACTCGGATTCCTCAAATACAAAGACCAGAAAATCTGATAAGCGTAAAGGCAACCTTATCCTGGCAAAATGCAGCCATTTTCCTCTCTTCTATTTACGAATCCAACAGCCGTCTAAGCAGCCACCTTGAGCAATGTTCTCTGGTAAGTTTCGTTCCACGTCCCAGGAGCACTCAGCTGACACGTTGCAGAGCTCACGTTCCTTCTCCCAATCCGTTGAGCTCTCTCGGCTCAGTGCCGACACACCGGAGTCCGCGGTGACCTTTGAAACGGCTCCCTTTGCCCTGTTAGTCCAGAACAAATACCATAAAAGAAACGTGGCCTGAAGAAAAAGCACTGTTCACGGGCCACTAACTCCCTCTCTGTCACTGCTGAGATCATTTCACTTCCTGTCAAGTGCAAACGAGGGCAGTAAGAGTAAGTTTCCCCAGGCTGATCATTATGCACATGGGCAAAGCCTGGGAGAGAGATAGGGAACAGGACAGGACAGAAAGTAAAGGGAGAAGTGCCAGTTCACACTGCACGTCCTGATGGCTTCTGATTACAGTAAGCCACCTGTGAAAACGCTGCTCAGCAAATTGATTTGCTCAGATCACATGAACCGGCCTGAGAGAATCATGGCCTATCACGCAGGCTTTAAAAATAACACGGCAGCACGGCTGGCTCAACAAAATACTCTGAGACTGAGGTGACCCCCGATGACAAAGCTCTTTTGCTTTGTTTTGTTATCTGTGACACATACTCGTACAAAGCCTAGGGCAGACTGTACAGGACTTTAAACAAACAAGCCTTACCAATGAAGCTTGCTGATTTAACACCATACTAATCAGAAATATCTGTGTTTATTCTTATGTTACGTGACATCCTGAGGGTTTTAGTTGTTATCATTATACCATGAGATAACCAAACAAGTAATAAACAGTCACATGGCAATAACATTTTTTTATATAATAAAAGACTATAATGTGTTTAATGTCTCATCAATAACAATTTTAAGCACTAACTGAAGTACTTTAAAAGATATCTTTGTGTAATTTTTTTTTTATAACTTTCAGAATATCCTTGATATGAAGTAATAACAATATCAATATCATATCACCTGACTCTACTACCATATTATATTTATTACACAGGAAGCAATTAAATATAACAAATGGACAGTAACATGATTATCGCTAAAATGCCAGCTCATACAAATCAGGCTATGTCCTTGCCATGATATGTATGTGTCAAAGGAACACCCACATGAATGCCAGGACCCGAGCAGAACTTTGCGCAGAGCATCAGACGGCCCCGCCGGCTTGTACAACGCTGTACTGAGGGGCTGTGTTGTAATGCATAGCACACACCATCAAAAGCCAGACTACTGGTAAGAAAGATGGCTTCCTTTTTAACCAATCACAATAGAGGTTTTGCACATGACATCACCATAGGCTGAAGTCACTGCGGATAAGCCCACATTTCTACCCTGCTGGGCGTGGTCTCTTCCAGAATAACCCCGCCCCATCCATAGGGTGTGAGTTCTCACTGTGATGTAAATCTAATGCTATCGCCTTCACAATCATGTGTTCTCCACCACCATCATCAAAACACCAACTGATTAAAAATCTTTAGGAGGAACGGTGTTCATCACTCTGAAATAACTTTCAGATTCATTTCAGCAAAGCAGAGGATCCTTTTGTAAGATCTGAAAAGCTTCTTTTGTAATAGGAACCATGAAATACATGTATTTACTATAGATGATGGACCATGTACACACCCTTTATTCATTAAGATCAAAAGAGTGTTCTGAGGAGAGGGGGAGGAGGGGGGGTGAGACAAACAAAAAATGGTCCAAATTAAATACCACTAGCTCATAATTCAAAGTCCAAGAATATACCAGGCTGCAGCTGGACTTGGACATCATTCGAAGAGCTGGAATGTGCAGAGAACTGTCGAAAAATGCTGCCACATCGACAGAATCAAGAGGCAACAGGCCCACAGCTACCAGCGGCTCATGCCCAACGGCTTGCGTGAGACTGACGGGGCAGGTGTTTGGCACACGTTACCCCAAGCTACCTGTCAATGTGCTTTATGAGCTCAAATGTTAAACAACCCCAGTTGCCACACCTATCTATCGGGCATATTTTTTTCAATCCCTGCACATCTTCGGACCTGCCTCGAAAGCCGTAGCGATTCATCTTCAGCCAAGAAGCTAGAACCTCTGCGCTGTCTGGGTGTAAGAAATGCTGCAAACTCCATCGTGTTCACTTCGCAGCTGAGGACACTTCAAGCATTCCATCTGACTGACTATATAATATAAAGAGAAACACTGAATAGTGCTCTCTTGTGAGCTGTAGTCTGTGGTCCGAACTTGACCGCTAACTTCATTCTTCATGAAACATGAAAGTCAGCGCCAGGAACGTTAACGAACACATTCAGAGAAAGAGAAGGAAAAAAAGAAGCACACATGCAAACGCTTCTATGACCAGGAGTGCAAACAGTCTGGAAGCCCAATAAGCCTGTTGGCAACTCAATAAAGGCTGTGTGTGTGTGTGTGTGTGTGTGGGGCACTGCAAGCAGGAGCAGTCTCACGGTGTTTTCACGGCCCGAGTCTGTAACAAGGATCAATTCTGAACTTGTTTTAATTAATTAATTAATTAATTAATTAATT
>JAOUQY010000042.1:5662907-5673316 GCA_028566355.1 Doras micropoeus | reverse complement strand
GGGCCCAACAGTGGCAGCTCGGTGGTGCTGGAGCTTGAACCCCCAACCTTCTATTCAGTAACCCAACACCTTAACCAAGCTGGAAGCCCTATTTCTCATTCCTTCAAAGCACAGATGCTTTTTGAAACTTGCCTTCGAGACTTCAGACACATCCAAGTGAGGCGCTGCACGTGGCAGTCTGCCTTCCTTTTTTCTTTTTAATATTAAAAAAAAGTCTAAGCCTATTTATTATAATTATTATATGATTAACCATCAGATTTATTATTAAATGTTAAATAGAGTCAAGAAGCCAAAGCTCCATGAGCAGGGACACGTGCTCCGTCACCGCTCATAGACGCTCATAATTTTATTCGAGGGTGGCATACGAAATTGTAAGAAATCTCAAATTTGATTGAACCATTCAGATTGAGTATGTAAGGAATACAACGTGGAAAAAAACATCTTCTGTTGAGTATTCCTGAGGCAGACTGAAGTTACAGAAGGTTTCAGAAGGTTTCATCATAGCTTGGATATCCATAATCCTTAATCATATAATAATTATAATAAATAGACTTTTTTAATATTAAAAAGAAAAAAGGAAGGCAGACTGCCACGTGCAGCGCCTCACTTGGATGTGTCTGAAGTCTCGAAGCTTGACTTCCCTACGTTTCTCCTACAAATGGGCCTTGAGCTTGTTTGGAGGTTCTAGCAGGGTAGCAGCTACTTCTATACCAACGATGCTCGTCCGTCTAGGAACCCTGTCCTCTTCCACCGAGCGCGGAGCTTCGGGAGGGACGCACATGGAGTGGTGAGGGAGGAAGGGGACACCCGCCTAGCCAGCCAGATCAGCCGAATCAACCCTAGCGATCAATGGGGTGACAGATGTCGCAGCCAGATCGCCCTCACATCCGAACACACCAGTATCCCGGGCTGATTTATATACACGGGAAAAGTCACCGTTTTTTCGATGCCGGTTATCATTAATAACTCAGCCTGCCTTTCACTACAAACACATATAATACTCTAAAACCTGGATTCTATCTTTGTCAATGCGTTAGGTTTTTTATTTTCTATAATATCGTTAGTAAAATAAGACGATTTCAAATCCCCCAGTATGCATTGCGGCATTGCATGCAAATATCCCGTGCAGTCATTGGGTAAAGTCGCTTATCGGACCGCCCACAACAGTGAGACCCTGACGGCGCTAGTGGGCGCTGCTATGATTAAAACTCGACACTGGTTACGGTCAGTGTGTATCCTGTATTCTCTAACTGTCCGTGCACAAAATAGGCAAATGTTTTATTTTATTTTATATATTTTTTTAAAACATGGCCACATGTTCAACATGTAACGACGCACTTCCGTTCTCCCGCATGTATACATGGATGGCGCGTTTAGAAGCGCAGTCTCAGAACAGAATCTGAGTTCTAAACTAACAGTAGTCCATAATTACTGATTAGTCATGATGACCGAAATGAAAAACATAGTACCAATACTTGTAGAATGTTCTCAAACCAAAACTATGCACAATTGATTTGTTTCAAAGGCTCTCTTTATTATAAAACAATCATTATTAACAATTTGTCTTACAACACAGATGAAAAGGTGACTTGGGCACTTTCATAATAAATAGATATATAGGGAAAAAGTCACCGTTTTTTCGATGCCGGTTATCATTTATAACTCAGTTTGTCTTTTGCCACAAACACATATAATACTCGAAAATCCGGATTCTATCGTATTAAATGCATTCGGTTTTTTATTTTCTATAATATCGTTAGTAAAATAAGACGATTTCAAATACCCCAGTATGCATTGCGGCATTGTATGCAAATATCCCGTGCAGTCATTGGGTAAAGTCGCTTATCGGACCGCCCACAACAGTATGACGATGACGGCGCTAGTGGACGCTGCTATGATTAAAACTCGACAGTGTGTATCCTGTGTTCTTTATACAGCCCCGAAACACGAAACTGTCCGTGCACAAAATAGGCAAATGTTTTATTTCTCACTTTATTGATTATATATATATTTTTAAAGCTGGCCACAAGTTCCATATGTAACGAGGCACTTCCGTTCTGTCGCATGTAGATGACGCGTTTAGAAGCGCAGTCTCAGAACAGAATCTGAGTTCTGAACTAACAGTAGTCCATGCCCATAATTACTGATTAGTCATGACGAATATATGACCAAAATGAAATATAAAGTACTTGTAGAATGTTCTCAAACCAAAACAATGCACGGTTGATTTGTTTCAAAGGCTATCCTTATTATAAAACAGTTGTTATTGGCAATGTTGTCTTAGATCACAGAAGCCAAGGTAACCCAAATGATTCCAAGATAAACAGATTAAAAAGCAGTCATTCTGACTATTCTATAGAACTGCCTATAGAAGCAGCTTAACAGCTTAATGACAGCTTATCTTCATAGCATGCGCTTTGTGAGTTATTAAGGAAATTACTCTTAGTTGCACAATTTTTATATTTTATTTTTCACCTTTCATACACAGGGACAAGTCAAAGTTCTTTACATAAAGACAAATAAAAGCATTAGTACAGTCCTGAGCCTCTTCATTTTAAAACAATTGTCAACATTGTCATTATCTTAGATCACAAAGGTAATCCAAATAATTCCAAGATAAATAGTAGATTAAAAAGCAAAGTCATTCTGATTATTCTGTAGAGCAGCACAGTACATTACATTACAACGTAACCCCAGAAAGTGTGTGTGTGTACATGTATGTAAAATTTATCACTACAAACATTACATTACATTTAAATTAATTCAATATAGGGACTCTATTTTAATTTGGTTATTCTTTTGTGCAGCACTTTGGTTGACACTTTCTGTCTTTGAAACGTGCTATATAAATAAAGCTGTCTTGTCTTGTCTTGACTTGTGCCAAGTGTACATAGACAGGACTTGCAGCAGCAGTGTTTTTTTATTATTATTTTTTTTGCAACATAATTATAATTCAGAACCAAACAGATTCACTACACGTTTAATTACTACACATGTATACTGCAGGCTTTAACTGTTAAATATTACTTATGGAAACTCATGGTGCTATAGAAGGCTTTTGAGTCAGCCTTGGTCTCTCTTATCTAATTCATCTTAATTCTAACCGCGCCCTGTTTTGTGTGTGTTCGCAGGTGTTAGTCACGTGAACACGTTTCCTGTCTTCCTATTGGCCAAGACGCTCAGCGGTTTATTGCGCAACCTTCTCCGGTCTAAATGTAAGCTTTCGACCCGTTCTTCAGTCCTCCACGATTACACCGGAAACAGAGGCAAAACTTTATTCAGGGGCTAAACTGTTCGTGCAACAAAATGTCAGGAAAGGTTGTACTAACCTACTTCAATGGAAGAGGGAAAATGGAGTCGATTCGGTGGCTTTTAACTGTTGCTGGTGTTGAGGTTTGTGCAACGCACTTTTAAACCCGTTCTCCATAAAGTCCAGGTTAAATAATGGATCATTAACCATAAAGTGCATTTACAGTTCCAGGAGGTTTTTCTAACCACCAGGGAGCAATACCTGAAACTGCTGAATGGTATGTATTACTGACTTACATTGCATTTATTTTTTAATAGAGTCTGCAGGGTTGCAAAAAACAAACAACTTCTCACAGACAGAACACAGAAAGTTGGTATTGTTTATAGACCTAGTTCTTTTTGAGAGAGAGAGATTAATACTGGTGAGATCATTAGCAGGTTGGTACAGGTTGACCTGGGGATCAAACACTGATGAATAAAAGAGAACTTGTCCTACAGGTAAGCACAACACGAGAAATCGGCTTTTGAGACAAACGCAAAGGCTGTAACAAGATTCCAAATCTCCCAGAAATGTAAATCAATCACTGCACACTTTAGTCCTTGGATTCCTTATAAATAGTGTCAAACTGGACCTGATGTGATCTGTGTGTGGCTGCAGTACAGTTAAAGCATCAAGCCGATCTAATACACATCGACTGATTGAAACCAGCAGCATGAACTCTTCTTCCATCTGCAGATAGAGAACTCCTGTTTCATCAGGTACCCCTGGTTGAAATGGACGGAATGAAGCTTGTTCAGACGAAGGCCATCTTGAACTACATCGC
The DNA here is from genome assembly GCA_028566355.1 of Doras micropoeus. NCBI lineage: Eukaryota > Metazoa > Chordata > Actinopteri > Siluriformes > Doradidae > Doras > Doras micropoeus. The sequence goes on along the minus strand of JAOUQY010000042.1, from coordinate 5,669,243 downwards.
TGGCAAATACAACCTCTATGGAAAGGATCTTAAAGAGCGCGTTATGTGAGTGCAAGTCTTTAACGGATGTCTGAACTGAGTTCTATCGCTTCGGGTTTCCCTGAAGCCGTACTCCCGACACGGTGTAATTTTTACTTTCTCTTCTTCTGAAGGATTGATATTTACTCTGAGGGTATTCGAGACATCATGGACCTGATCATGGCTGCACCCTTTATGCCTGCTGAACAAAACCAGAAGCAACTGGAGAAAATACAGAGCAAAGCCAAGCTATGTAGTCTTCCAGTTTTTGAAAAGGTGTGAGGCTTTGGTTAATAGTATAACTAAGCCATTCTTATATGCATCTTCTTATACAAACTGTATCTTCATGTGTGTGTGTCATGGCTCTTAGGCTCTGGCCAGTTCCCAGTACCTTGTGGGAACGCAGCTGAGTTGTGCAGATGTGCATCTCCTCGAACTCACTCTCATGCTGGAGGAGTTGTTCCCTACAATACTTTCCACTTTCCCCCAAATCCAGGTCAGTTTCCATGTAACACACCGTTACAAAAATGCCTTTTTTGGTTAATTGGGAGAAATCTAAACTTCAAAAGAAGTCCATTTATTCCAGAAAACCATTATCGATAACGATCAAGGTCACAAACGCTTGGATTACGCAAGCCGAACGGCCGATTGCACAGACGTCATCATTTATTTATTTATGTATAAACATATCTGAACTGTCTTTCAGGAATTCCAAAAGAGGACGAAGGCAATTCCGGCTATCAGTAAGTTCTTACAGCCCGGCAGTCAGAGGAAGCCTCCTCCTGATGACGTTTACGTAAAAACCGTTAAGAGCGTACTGAGCCATCTTTTCCAGTAGAAAAGATAAAGTGGTTCGGTGACTACGAGAGACGAGGGGTTACGTAAGGCTGTTAATCATATATTCATTCTGTTTCACACTCAATATGTTGTCCTTTTGGATTCCATCATGCATTAAAGTCTGGTGTTTGATCTATCCAGTGAAATGGAGCATATCTAAGCCATAAAGAATTAGATAAATCATTAAAGTCTGACCTGATTAAATCCTAACAACGACGATCATACAAAAGAGTGACTGTAATGCTTTAGTAATAATAACAGTAGTAGTTTGGTGTATTTCCTAATTGTGTAAATCTGTTTAGAAGCAATAAACAACTCCAAGTTTATATTTAGTGGTTTTTTTTATTTTTATTAGATCGAGTATTTTTTATGTCATTTTATGCATCCTGGATTAGTTCATCAATGCAATGCAATATAAACTGAATGAATCACTATAGAATATAAAAAGATAAAAATTAGCTTTATTTGGAATGTACAATACAAGGTGATATAAGTGTTATAACTGACAGACATGCTCATGATGATTCAGCCAGTATATAAGTAGTGAAAGGCAGGTGCAGTGCATTATGGATGGAACAATACTGCAAGGAAAGCTGTAGCTGAATAAGCTTCGGGTCCCGGCCCCGTTCAGAGGATCAGCAAACGCACGACCATCAGGAGGCTGAAACCGGTGAACAGAATGAACTTTGATAAACCGCTCTTGCAATCGTGTGGGTTAAAAGTCCGCAGCAGATACAAAACGGCTGAACGAGGCTAACTAAAAGGAGTGGCATGACCATCTTATGTTCTAAAAATGGTGTTTCTCACTTCTATACATGAGCATTAACAGAAACTACAGATGGGTGACAAGGGCAAAAATGGTGGAGCATTTTGCTTGCATCGACTGTGTCCACTTGTCCTCAAGATGGCAAATCAATATAAAGTGCTTAACCAGAAATAAAACATTTCTATTTTGATGGTAGTGGGCTCTTACAGCATGACTCCGCCCCTCTCGACAGGACACGAGCATTTGCTCAGTGATGCATTTAGCACATGCAACGGTCGTCATAGCTACCAGATTGACACTTACGATAGATTTCTTGTTGAAGAATGGGTTTCATAACATTTTATTGGTTTTTAGATTATTTTGCCACCCATCTGTATTTCTTCCTAACATAACCCCTGAGTATCCATTTGCTTCTGAGCACAATACAAAATGTAAAAAATATTATTTTTACGACTTTAATCCTCACCTTAATCCGGCCATAATACCTGCAGGCATTAATTTTCCAGATTTCTTGAATCGTAGTCCCATCACAACTGCCAGAGCACCAGAAGCAACTAGAGGAAAGGAAGAGAGAGATCCAGAATGAAAAGGTAATTGCTGTGAAATAAAATATATATATAAATACATATATAAAATCAACTATAATTCAGGTACTCACCAAACAAGGTCCATTTGTCTTGTGGGTCGAGAGTTATTCTAAGGGCCCCATAAGCAGATATGCCACCAAAAAATAATCCCGCAATTAGTGACATCATGCTTCCTAGTGTCATGAAGATAATGATTAAAAAATGACTTTTTATAATAATAGACAACATAGAATACTGCACGTTACAACAAGCATAATCTAGGGTACTTGGTTTAGTGTGTCTTTAAAACTACTTGCAGAAAAGGTTTTTCATTTATTGAATAATTGATTCTAACATTCTGAAATGAATGCACTTGTATCCTACTATATCGCTGAACTCATTTTATTTGCACTTATTTTTAATGGTTATCCCATTTGATCTACTCTGACTTGAAAGCAAAAGCAGTTTGTAGGCAGCAGCTTGAAAAATGTTTTCGCCAATAATTATGAAATTTTATGGCAAGTTGGCCTCTAGGAGGCGCATTTCTCTAGCTATGTACAATTCATTTGTGGAGTAGCGCCACCTAGTGAATAATGATGAAAGAAAATATAGCGATCAACCAGACAATACTTTGTGATGTAAGATCACGAACTTCATATTTTAAGATTTCATACCCTGCATAATCACAACATCCTTTAGATGCATGCTAATTTACATCCAAGGGGCACTGCATGTGACACACTTCAATATCTCTTTCTTTGTTTTATATATTATATTAATATTAATTATAATATATTATTTTTTTAATTATTCATGTACAAAAAGCTTCATAAAGTTGTTTAGTAGAAATCTCTCATAATACCAAATGGTTAACATGCCCAAAATGCGCAGTTGATATATATATATATACGTGTCAAATAGCATTGTTCTGCGCAATAATTGCGCATTAATGATGCTCATAAATGGTCAACGGTTTGAACATTACGGACGCGTCGATTGGTTCGTTTTAATCAATTCATTTTACTGGCTTGCCTTACACTGGTATTACCTTATATGGCATTGCCTTATATGGTGTTACTTTCCTTATATGGTAGTACGTTCCCATATTAACCAATCAGGATGGTAGATTCCGGCCGTTTTTGTTTGACCAACTAGCCACACTGAAAATAAATAAAAAATCTTGCCAGAAATGCATTAATTGTGTTAAAAATTTCTACGAGTCTGTGAAGAGGGATATATAGGATTAATGCAGAAGGATGGTCAAAAGGTAGGTTAGATGGTATCATTTTATAGGTAAATGTTTTACTTGAATGCTAGTGGAACTGTGCAGACATGACAGTTGGAAATTAGACAACTAAAATGCATGACACATCTCCACCTTTTCTTTTATATCCCATAAAGCCTCCGAATAAAATAGTAGCTGCATAACCAAACCCAAGCCAATCGACTGCCATGTTGTCCTGAAACAGAAAAAAAAATCATATTAATACATTAACACAAAACTGAACGCGCTGGACTAGTCGAATAATATCTTACCGAATATTTCCAGTTATATTCTGATATCCTAAAACGTGCAAGACACACGACTTATTCGCGCAAACGTTTTCTGTCGGCTCTTCCGGTATCTGCATACGCAAGACGCATTACGTATTACGCAACGTGTCACGTCACCAGGAAGTAAACATGCACGTTTTACAAGGACGTACGCTCTGGATGCGGAATCACAAACAATTAAAATAGATCGCATGAAATAAGAATAGATAGCCAGACAAACAGGAAATGGCTTGTATTAGCTAGCACGGCTTATGAATCAACAGAAATAAAAATGGCAAAAGCTGTTAGCTACAGCAACGTGTCAGCACGTCCGCCATATTGGGAAGGTCATGAATTCGTTCCGTTATGCCACCTACTGGAAAACGTAGAAGGTGGATGAGTGGGACATCTTCTGGTTAAGATGATGTTCTGCATGCAAGGATGTAATGTAGGATCCCTGTACGTGCGTTGCATAGTAATATTGCACATGCTGAGAACTATGCTCCTTTATGCTTTAATGCCTCAGCATAGAAGATGTATTAATAATATATATATATATATCAGCTTCTGATGGATAATAAAGTTTCAGCACTCAAATTACACTGCTGATGCTATACAGTGGTATGAGATCTCACATATTGCCACAATTTGTTCCTTCGTCTTGCTCAGGCTGTGTCAGTTTGGACGGAGACCATTGCACAGCATCAGAACATCATTTCAAGCCTTGCCATGGACTGGATACACGTTAAGCGTCTTCATTTTATAGCTTTGGAAGTGTACATGTCGTCGTCCTGTTAGAAGGTGAACATCCGGCCCTGTCTCAAGCCTCTCGTATACCAGACCAGGTGTTCTTCTAGCATCGCCCTGTATTTGTTTTCATCTTCCCGTGAAAGTCTGACCAGTTTCCCAGGCCCTGCTGATGAAAACCAGTTAACATCCTGGTGCTACCACAACCATGCTTCATAAAAATAGTTAGAAGTATAAATCTATAATGATATAACGTGCACAGTCATTGGTCTTTGTAGAAAAGAAAACAGAAAACAGACGAAGCGAAACTAGCTTAGGCATTAGAAATTCCTTTTATTGCATTTTTTTAATTTCAAAAGCAATGACAAAATGTCATACATTTCAGATATAACCTTGATCTGAGTCTACAATTTGTGTCTTGAAGATACTCTGGTGCATTACTATATGGCTTTTGTAGTAAACGTGTACTGAAAGATTAGGCGTAAAAGCAGCACCAAAATTCTGTCACGTGTACGAGTTTAGAGTTCAATAACAACACTGAAAGAGATGAAAAGCGGACGGGGGGGGAGTTATCAGTAACGTACAGAGCTCTAATGTTAACATAAACAGGTAATGTTTGCTTTCTTATACACAAGATAGTGAGAATCACAATGTGATACTGATGGAAAAAGAAATAGGGGTAGAACGAGAAAACAGCTGCAGCTCTAGAGCGCGATGAGTGAAGCTCGTGTCTGCTAGTGCACCCATTGGTAAATATTTTACAGCGAGGTCACAGTGATGAGAAGCTTTACCGGATCACGCCGGGAGACGACACGACCGACGCGGCGTCACCGGGTTCCTCGGCAGGAATGCGCACAATGTCCGCTAATCACTGACTCGTTTGCTCGCAGGAGTCACCGGTTAAACGTTCACGCTTTTCCTGTTGTCGTCCCGATTCCTTTTCCTGTTATTGTTTTCCGTTTGTTGTTGTTATTTACGTAAAATGAGGACTGGAATTCCAGTCAACAATCGATGAACAATGCACAATTCGACAAATCAGATCCGTGCACTTTTAATGTGGTATTATTAGTGATCAGCTTCAGAACCAGTGGCGCATTGGAGAGAACTTTAACTTAACCCAGTGCTGATTTTTTATTCCTTTATTCATTCTTTAAGCAGCTTATCCTACTATTAGGTCGCAGAGGGTCCTGGAGTCAATCCCATTCTCTCTCACACACACACACACACACACACACTTAGGGTCTCGGAATCGCCCGACTGCCTGTCTTTGGACTGTTGGAGGAAACCGGAGCTCCCAGAGGAAGCCCACGCATGTACGGGAATCGGATGTAAATGAAACAGCTCTCATTAAAACAGCAGATCAGCAGATTACAATTGTTCCCTCAGCACAAAACAAAACATGTGATCAGGTAAAAGAATCCTTTTAAAACATTTTACACACCGTTACAAATACAGATGCGGATCGTAATGATTTTATTTGACGTTCAGGTCAAAGGTTTCAAGGTTTATTTGTATTTTTTTTTGCCAGACAATGAAGCAGGCGTTCATACTGCACACCGCTACGCGTTACACAGTCTGTGGATAGACAATTAGAGGTAGAGTTTTCTTTTTCTTTTCTTTTTTTTTCCTGATATAGAGGAATACATTAGCTACATCATGGATGGAACTCGGTCATGAACTCGGTGATGAACTCGGTGATAGAACGAACGACTCCGTGTATAATAAATCTGATGAGATCTGATGCTTAGTTCTGGTGAAACTGTTGCATGGTGATGGTGATGATGAACATAACTTATTCAAACCACATGGAAATATTATTTGGTTATAGATACAGACTATCCCACCCCCAACCCCCCCCCAACCCCCTCC
>JAOUQY010000042.1:5219013-5232400 GCA_028566355.1 Doras micropoeus | reverse complement strand
TGAGAAACATTGTGTTTGAACTGTAGACAATTCTCTCATGAAGTTTGGGACAAAGTGGTGAACCACGACCCATCCTCACTTTGGCTTGCCTCACCTGTTATCTGTTAAAAGTTTCCAGTGTTACTTGTAGAAGCTTTACAGTCATATTTTGCCTCTGTCCCAACTTTTTTGAGTGTTTTGCAGCTGCCCATTTTACAATTTGTTCATATTTAAGAAATATAACCAAATTTCTCATTGAAAACACTGAAATTCTTTCAGACTTTAGTTCAGATTTTATTGCATTTTTGGAAAGTGCCTTTAAACAAGGTGGCAGTGGAAAGCTACATGACGTACATGAGGACTGGAGGTTCTTCACCAATTTCAGAGCAAGTACACAGAGCCAGAATGTCAGCTAATTAAAGCCATTCATTTTTTAAACAGCAAGAACAATTTGTTGCAGGACAAAACTCAGTGAGGGCAAGGTAAGGACTTGAGATGCAATTATTTATTTATTTATTTGTTTGTTTGTTTGTTTGTTTATTGATTGACTGATTGACTGATTGGTTTTATGGCCTTTATAGGATCCGATCTGCCACAGTGTCACTTATAATTGGTGCCATCAGTTTTCCCCCTAAGCAGGGAACATCTGTTTGCTTGTGTGAATTTTAATTTTTTTTCTCAGATCTGACCACACTCTCTAATTAAGTTTCATTATGCATAGAGCAGATGTAGTGCTTAGTAATGTGTTGAACTTTGCATTTCTCACTTGTGCACAGAATGAGTGGATGGGTGGACAGATGGATAATCAAGAACTCTGGTTATTCCACTCTCGCTACTCAATATAAGTCCAAACAGTATGTTCTTATTGACTGGAAGCAGTAGCATGTGACAGCAGATGATGGATAATTGGATGGATAAATGGATGGATAGATGGATTAGAGTAGTAGAAATGCACAGAAATGGTTCTAGACATTAAAATGATGGCTCTGTGGATTGATGGACGGATAGACACTACAATAGAATGGATGAATATTAAGAACAGTCGTTGTGAAAATTACGAGGGATTTTACATTGTTCTGTTTAATTGGCCAGCCATCTGCCTCTGCATTCTAACAGTGTGCTGTGTTTTGATTGGCAGCAATTTCATGCGGTGTCCCAGAAAGCCTGGGCAACGGCTCCTTCCACGGACTACAGTACACTGTGGGCAGCACTGTGCGCTATGAATGTGACGAGGGCTTTTGGGCTGAGAATACCACCCTGCTGTCTGCTGTTTGCCTAGAGGACGGCACCTGGAGCAATGCGGCTCATCCTCCTCGCTGCTTACGTGAGCCTCTTCCTCCTCTTTTTCCATCTCTATGCCAACAGCATGTTCAAATTTACACCACTTAATCAAGCGGCCTCTTGCAACTCTATCCTCTCCATTTGAGAATGGTGTAGGGCAGGTAATTGGCCAAAATGACAGATAATGACTTGATTTTTACTCATTCGGTACTAAAACCAGGTAAATGCTATGATGGGGCATGTCCATATCCTACTTTTCCCTCATTCTGACTGGAAATAGCAATGGCCCCTGGAGCTGATATCTGCCTGGATGCTGATAATGGATGCAGATATTACAGCACAAGGTCAGCAGTCATTAAAGCTGACGTTTGTAGGAAACAAGAGGCAACCCCTTGTGTTTCAGGCTGCCTTTACATCATTTTATTTCATAATTACATGAATATTTGTGTAAAGTGAGATTCTATTATTAATTATTATTATTAATTTACTGGTGCCAGCTTGGACATGCCAAAGAGTCTTGAAAGTTTAAAAAGTACTTGTGAAACGATCTTGCTCTGTTGTGTCTTAAATGGGCCATCTGTTCAATAACTGCAGGTCTCTTACCACAACAAATTAGAAACTCCACTAGTTTAAGCTAGGAGAAGGAATGACTCAGTCTTACATCAGTCTCTGTTACCAAATAAATATATGAGGTTAATGTAATTGTATATGTGAAATGACTCTTGATAATAATTCAGCCTTCTGAGAATGAAATTCAAATATATAACTTTTATGTATCTTTCACAGTCATGAGCTTTTCCATTAATACTTTCTTGGCTTTATCCTGCAGCGATTCATTGTCCCAACATCGAGAGTATGCTTTCAGAAAACATGGTATGGCGTCTGATCTCAGGCACACTGAATGAACTCAGCTCTCAGATAATGTTAAGCTGCATTCCTGGCTACTACCTGGTAGGCCAAAGAACAATCAAGTGCTTACCAAATGCAGCCTGGGAAGGACTGGAGGGGAAGTCGACTTGCAAAAGTAAGTATACGCTGCCCTAACAGACATGTGCACCCTTTCATTTATTTGTACCCCTACATCACTGGAACAGGGCCATCGTACGACACCACAACAGCATACCTTTGTGTTATAGCTAGACCCCCCCCCCAAAAAACAATACAATGTCTGACTTTTGCGTAGCATTTTGTTACCATTGTTTGTGTACATGTCTCCCTTTAGAGCACTGCATCATTGCAAATGTACTTATTCCAATTGACCACCTTTATCCTATGATGACACATTTCTATTCCGATGGAAGTGATTTCTTCCAAGTTGACAATGTCCCAATCCACAGGACATGAGGGCCTACTGAATGGTTTCAGGCACTAAAATTATGCAAAGCTTATGCTATGACCTTTGCAATCACCATATCTCAGTTCTAACAGATTCAATTCCAAGGTGCTCGCCTGAAAGCTTGTCATGGCCCAACACCTTATGGAAATGCTTTATGTTGATCCGTGCTGTAATTTGTTCCCTATCTACATGTATGTTTATACTTACCTACAAATCTATTTATACCCTGGAGACAAGCTGAGACAGCACACTTTATACTGGTAATAAGGGATGCATACAAGATTTTATCCTTCTTAAAGTTCGTATTGCTGTGGTGTGGTGTAGAGCATTATTACAACTGCAGAGTTCAGATAAAGTTCAGATGAATGGAAGCTTTAACTTTAAATCTCTAACTTGTTTTGTGTTAATTATATTAACCCTATGGTGGACTTGACAGATTTGAAAAATCTGATGTTTCTTTTTCAATAAAATAAAATAATGGGAGCACTGGTAGCCCACTAGGTTAGGACACCAAGCTGTCGATTGTAAGGTCGGGTTGTTCAAGCCCTGACATCAGGGCTGCTCCCACAGGGCCCCCGAGCAAGGCCACCAACCCCGTCGCCCAACCCAGCCACCAAAGGTCACAATGCATACACAGTGCCTGTCCCAAGCCCAGCCAAGGGGAGGGTTGTGCCAGCAAGGGCATTTGCTGTACAAACCTGCACCATATCAAGATACGGTGACCCCAAGAATGGTAGCAAGCCATTAAAAGGAAAATAAAATAAAATGAAATAAGAAAATGCATTCACCATGGAGCTTGTAACAGTTTTCCCACTCCTCTGCCATCTATATGTTCACAGAAGTCCTGATAAGCATGAATAGCAGTTAGGGCTAGTTCTCATCATTTACACTTCCTGACTTTGAATTGTTCCTGCTTGCTTTTTGTCATTTGCAGTTATCTCCTGTGGGGAGTTGCCTTCTCCTCCTAATGGCAAGAAGATGGGTACACTGACCACCTTTGGTGCCACAGCCATCTTCATGTGCAATACAGGCTACACGCTGGTCGGCTCCCACGTAAGGGAGTGTCAGGCCAATGGCCTCTGGAGTGGAGTGGAGACTAAATGTCTGGGTAAGAGAACTCTGAATGTGCAGGGTTTGGCATTTTAAATGCATACTTAGTATTTAATGACATGTGGAGGGAGTTCAAAAGCTGCTTCCTGAATAATACATATCGGTTCATTGTTTCAGAAAGTTCTATAAATATTAGTTTTGCCGGTTCAGAAAGTTCTAAAGTGTTACAAGCAGAAGAGCCGATACAATTCCTGAATATTACTATACCCTATTAGAAAAGAATTCCCAGAGAGAAGCAAATGCAAGGGACTTGATTATAATTTAGGGTCTAAAGGAATTACCTGAATTCATCATGGAGCTATAGTTATGGTTTGTTAAACTGGAGGTATGAATGTATTTTACAGGCGGTGGTAAATTTAAATAAGTAAATTTGGAAGAGATGGTAGTAGTTAGTAACTGTACTGAATTTTAAGGAAATAAAACTGGTATTTAATTGATTTTGACTGGTATTAAACTGTGCTTGTTTTGCTTCAAAATTGGATGCACTGTAGCTGGTCACTGCGATTCTCCTGATCCCATCACTAACGGTCACATCAGCGGCGATGGCTCCAGCTACAGAGACACAGTAGTGTACCAGTGCAACCTGGGATTTCGGCTCATTGGGACCTCAGTACGCATATGCCAGCAGGACCACAGGTGGTCAGGACGAGCCCCTGTCTGTGTTCGTAAGTGTTGTCTTGAAGCTTTCAGTGGAAATTTCACTGATTTTAGAAATGCCACCAATGCATCCTTAGAGCAAAGGGATATTAATATGAAATATGAAAGTGGATCAATATGTCATTTATTTCCTGTATAAATTACAGTGTGACCTGATGCCCATCCTATATGATAACTTATTTAATGGATAGATCTACTTCAAAATATCCTTCTCCTTTAACTAAAATGTACATATAGAATGAAAATACATATGATAGAGTTTTGTTTTGGGGTATGTTTAAACAATATGTTATTAGTGATGGTATAAAAGCAGATGTTCATAGTGGGCTCAGTTGTATGTAAATGTATAGAACACTCTAATTCTAATGTGCTGTGCGAGTTTATTTTAAAGGTTTGATGGCTCCGTTGGAGCCGAAGGTCTTATCTCTGCACCTGGTGTAATGGTTCTAGTTAGTCTGTACTAGTGGTTACAGGTTTAACTTGCAGTTATTCTGCATGAAAGGCTCTGGTCCTCCCCTTTCTTTAACACCTCTCATTTGTCCTGATGGCCTACCCAACAGAACCTCCCCCATAAGGTCATCTGGATTCCTTCGGGTGTAAGGGATGGTCTTCCCATAACAGTGAGAAGAGATTCTTCGTATGGAAGCAGATCTCATTCTTGGTTGAATTGAAACTGAATATGTAATACTGTATGTTCACACTGCAGTTGTCCATGTTGCACAGTCTGCAGCTAATTTGCATGGGGAAGGTATCCTTGGTTAGCAGCCAACTGGTCTGGCCTTGCTGGTATACACTGCTGATGTCATCTGTTCCTTATATCCTGACAGAGTACTGTATGTTTCATTGCCATGTGACACAGCATGAGCAGGAGTTGGCTTAGAGCAAGCATATGTTAGTCTTCACCATCCCTGGTTGGTAACTGTCATATGATAGGGCTGGCTGGTAGGTAAGATATGGCCTCTATACCAAAAGATACCAATGAATGAATAAGTGGAATTTGTTAGCTCTTATTTTACAACTGGAACTGACCATATTCAACTTTCGGTGTCTGAGGCATTCCAGCAGCCCCAGGCTAGTGAGTAGTAAATCATCCACATATTGAAGGTAAATACATGGAGGTACCATGGTTTCCATTTTAAGGGCTTGGAAAGATAGTAAATCTCACCCACATGCCTGTGGGCCAGAGAGGACTGGTCATGGTTGACTTTGCATGGCGCCTCTCACAATCAGCCAAATCAGAACCCTGAACTTGAAGGTACCCGTATGTTGTGTCAGTATGGTCTTCACCATAGTAGTGACTCATGGCTTCTCCAACAGTAATTATAGGCAATGAAAATTTTGAAAAGGCCAGAGGACTGAAAATGATGGTTGTGCACCCATATACCTCAGGCATTACTCATCCATGTGGACTTCTCTTTTTGAGCACTGTGAGTCTCTTGCTTAGAGTGCAGTTGTTAATGGAGTAACAGGTGTGTGTTTGGGTGTTGAGCAAATTTACTGCAAGATAAATTCCATGAAGGGGAAGCTTCATGTACCTTGTGGCCTAACATGATTGGTGTATTCAAATGTATACTTACATAAAGAATCCTCCGGCCAAGCATACAGTGCGCTGCTAGTGTGATATCATATCCTGCCTCTCTCTTCCTCCTACTCCTTGGGGCCACACATGCCTCATACATGTACTCAGTGTATATACAATTTATTACCTTAGTGTGAGGTTACATCAGTCCATGTGCTTAGGATAAATATCAGGGTCATCCTAGTCATGGTTCTTAGGTTCTCACTCTTATCTTCTTAGTAAATAATTAATGCTTATTGACTGTATATAATATAGACTAACTGTAGTACATCCTGATATTTCATTTCCATTACCAGCAATTACCTGTGGCCATCCTGGAAATCCAGCTAATGGGCGGACAAATGGGAGTGAGTTTAACCTCAATGACATGGTAAACTTTACGTGCAACACCGGCTATGTGTTGCACGGATCCGCTCGAGCCCAGTGCCGTATGAATGGCCTGTGGAGCAACCCACTGCCCCTCTGCAAAGGTAAGAAATTTATGCACCTGCAGCATCTTGATAGGTAATTTCATTTTATTGTTTTTAAAATCCCAGCAAACATGAGCTTGCACCTGATCATCGTTATACAAGGCTGTTTGATCGATATGCTGTACTGGTTGGAAGACTGAAACAACTTCTGAGGTTGAGTCAGCTGAGGAATAACTGACTTATTGCATAAAATAAGTTGCAATAAGTATCGTACAGATCATTCCGATTCTGGTTTCTGTTGTCATGGGCTGGGTTTCAAAGGTAAGTGTGCCCACAGCAGACCCTCTGACATTATCTGGGTCTACCCATGCGTGTTTTGCCATAACACTTCCATCACCATTGTGCCTGAAAACAGGTGGTGTGAAATATGCAACATATTTCCAGCTACAATAAAATAAACAATAAAACAATAAAACAGTTACAGGGTGTCACCATGTGTGCTGCATTTGTTTGTTTTATTAATATTAAAAAAAAATCAGCGGCACCTTGCCCAGAGAACACAAGGGTAAGCTTTGAACCTGAACTTTTATTCACTTGGCTGACTGGGGAATTGGAGCAGACGGCAAAAGAAAGACAAAACAAAGAAAAGGATCACGGCTTTCCAGCTCACTCTCAGTTTCTGCTGCTCAGTTCCACACACACCAACACACACAGTTCATGCAGTCAAAAGGACATAAAACCATAAATAGGCCATTGCAAGTAAAATCCAGTTGTGCCTTATTATCCTTTTGGCTCCTCGCTCAAAAATCACACCCTCCCACTACAGAGTCGTACGTCACGATTTAGCATGTCTTTCCACTGATGTAGTTTTATTAATTTGACAATTAAAATGCTAAATTACCCCATTTGCCATGAACTTAACCTTGCCTCAGTAAAGGGAAGACTAAACGTTAGCCCCCTGGTGATGCAAGGTGTTCCTAATAGAACTCAGACCAGGAGTGATCAAGCAGGAAATTGATCACCTCTGTAGATGTTTCCTCTCAGGCAGGTACTGAATGTGGCCTCCCAGTATAAGGTCAGAACACACTGACCAGCTAGAATTGAAAGCAGTCCATCTGGCTCCTAAGTTTATCTGGCTGGTTCTCAGAAGTTGCCATGCCCTGGCCTGCTCAGACAACATTGTGAAGGTCAGTTAAATCAATCATCATGGCCACACAAAGACAAGTAGCTCTCGCCCCTTGTGCAGAATCGCCTTGGGAGCACTAAAAGCAATTCATCTCCTCGGGTTCTTGATGGTGTGATGCACTGTCAAAAAGGCGCACTCATGCTGTGCTGCAGAGTTTATCTATCTATATCTATCTATCTATCTATCTATCTATCTATCTATCTATCCATCCATCCATCCATGGTGGTACCCCAGTTCTCTCAAAGGTTTGGAAATATCCTGAACTCTCAAAGGTGACCTAGCATACCTCTTTTCAGCAGATTAACACAGGTCTCTGGGATTCTAATAAAATACCTGTGACATTCTTTGGGCTACCCCAGCTCTCTTTTCACCCCGAGTCACTGTTAATCCCACCCCCATCTGCCTCAAGGTTTGCCCATACACATATTACATAGTCTCCACAATGGCTGAAGGGTCAGTCCTCCACCTGTATCAGACAGGTCAAGACTTTATGATCTACGTGGAGTACAAAAAAAGTTTTATCTCCAGTTAATTTAAAGAATTAGGCTATAATTGCTGCTAAACACTCAAGAGAGGAAGATGTAAGAGCGTTAGGTGTATGAAAGAAAGGTACAAACTTCTTTTGTAAGAAAGCAAACAGGTGGAAATTTTTGCTGTCTGTAACTCGGACGCTGCCATCAAAAATAAACTTTATCCATGCAGCTCTTCTGTCCTCTGAAGCTGGACAGCTGACCAAAGCACATTTCGCATACTCAATTCTCGACTGTCACGAAGGTCATTCTCAGGCCGTGGGTGGAGATACTCCTACAGTAGGTGGAGATATTCAGATGGAGAATAATGTCATTCCAAACATCTCAAACATCTCTGATTCTGAATGGAGTGTTCAAGCCTGTGTTTTCTGAAATAGGCAGCCCCTAAAAAACTCACTGGATTGTCATGGTTGTCAAGTTCCTGGGTTGGTAGTTACTCCAGATGTACTCCAACTGTGTGTGCACAATAGCTGAAAATGTGAATTTTTTCATAATATATGCCCATCTAACTTGCCTTGCCATTTGTTTTACTTGCCCTTTTCTCATCTATTTCTGATTTTTCTTATACTGTGCTGTAATTTAACTTTTGTCCAGCAATTGCTAAAGAGCAGGAAGTCCATATCTACCCTATAGTTATATATGGCAGCCATGTCAGCGTACCACTACACTGTAGCTGGAATCTCTTTATGGCCCCATAGGCTTATTACTGCATGTTTAAAAGGGGCCAAACACCTCCATCTGCCGCAGTCACTTTTAGTGGAGTACACTTATTGATTTGAAGTGGGTGTATTTTAAAACTGCCTGCTAGCAAACACTTCAGCTACGAGAGTTGCGGTGTATGGTAATATACGCTTTGGGGGTAAAACGCAGGGGCTTCCTTTGTCTAAGCAGAGTTTTGACCACTGAGTGTTAGAGAGAGTCACCCAGTGATGTGAGCGTGGTGTCTTCATAAACACACCTTCAGGGTAGCTTTAAGGAGAGTCTACTTCCTTATAACATAGTTGGCTAGTCTGAGCCAGGTTAGAGATTATGTACCTATTGAATACCGTGTAACCACCAGGAATGTAGTGTATTCTCATGTCTCAGTATTTTAAACAAAGAGACAACTTTAACTATATTGCAGAGATAGATAACATGGATATCAAAGAATCTTACATCAAATCAGGTGTCATATTCACCATTCCAAAACAGAAGCTTCTCTGACAAACAAATGAAGACCGAAACTGCTCTAGAGACGTGATATGAACCGTTAGCGTGATATCCACTCTTCACATTTCTCCATGCTTTGCTTCTGCGCCTCAAGACGTTAAGTATTTTTTGTTCTCTCTTCCTCACCTCGTAGTGGTAAACTGCTCTGATCCAAGCTTTGTGGAGAACGCGGTTCGTCATTCTTCACATCGCTATCCTGAGAGCTTCAGCTACCAACACACAGTGATGTATCACTGTAAGAAGGGCTTTTATCTGCTTGGCTCATCTGTGCTCACCTGCCAGTCAAACGGCCTGTGGGACAGATCGCTTCCGAAGTGCCTTTGTGAGTAATACTGTGTCTCGCCTCTGATTCCAGCAGTAGTGATCATTTTGTTGATGAGAACTAAGACACTGTGTGTTTTTCCAAAGCCGAAAAATGTGTATAAAAGCCATGACAAAACCTAACAACAGGTTTCCAGCGTTTCAGTAAATTAAAATTGACAAACTCGACTAAAGAAAACTTTTTAGAGGATTTTACAGAATTATTTTTTATCATGGTTGTAACCATATATTTGTGCATGCCAAAATTTCCTTAAGATTTCTTCCTCATTTCCATCCTACAGCTATTTCCTGTGGTGATCCAGGCGTTCCCCCTTTCGCCATCCTCTCAGGCAAGAAGTTCACCAACGGCGCAGTCGTGACTTTCTCCTGCAGCCAGGGTCGAACCCTGGTGGGAAACGCCACGCTCCATTGCCAGGAGGACGGGCGCTGGAGCGGCTCGCCACCCTACTGCTCAGGTATGGAAAGTGGCGTCCTCTCTGAGCTTAGTGTAAAATTCTCAGAGCTCAGCGCAGAACGTTTGACTTACTGCACGGCTTTACAACCTCAGACAATTCTTCAATCAATCAATCATGCCTGTGCCTAAGTCAGTATATTCAGAATTAATGATGTATGACTCAGGTGGAACAGGTGCCCTGAAGGCAGTGATTAAGTTCAAATGAGATCTCTCACGCCTGATTTATCCCATTAGGTTTGTCCTGAGTATCAGATTATATAAGGAGATCAATCTGTATAACGAAATGCGGCTATGGAAAGCTTAAGCATAAATGCATCTTTCGGGAATGTACAATAAAGAAAAAAGCTTCACCAAGAAGCACTTTTGGAATTCTTAAAAAGTGACACCATCTTAACACATACAAAGATGATGACACTAATTAATGAAACCAGACACTGACTATAATAAACACAGTACATGAGGGTCATGTGCTTCCATTTGAATAAAATATACGATGTTATACTGTATGCCAACAATAAAAAATAGCTCTTTAACTCTTAAATAGGAGATTTAAACTCTGGCACTGTCATTGTAATATCACTACAATATGCACACTCGCAGGTGGTAGTGCGGGTTTTTGCGGTGATCCGGGTGTTCCGCCACACGGCTCACGTCTGGGAGAGGAGTTTCGCGTTAGGAGCCTCCTGCGCTTCACCTGTGAGGCGGGATATATGCTGATCGGCTCCTCGGAGCGTACCTGCCTGCAGAACGGGTCATGGAGCGGCACCCAGCCCGTGTGCGAGGGTAAGCAGACACAGACACGAGGACTGAGAGTGAGGGGAACGAACAGTTATAGTCGAATCAAGCTTCCATAGACCTGGTTTGATACTAATTTTAAAAAATGGCTCTAAATAAACGAATGTTAGGCGAGGTTAGGTAAGAGTGTCTTTGATGGAAAAGTAAGTCTTAGGCACGCTGTAGCTTTTAGGAACAACTTGTCTGTTTGATTGATGGTTTTTTTTTTTTGAGATATAAGATTTGTATCTGAGTGAATGACAGTTGAAATGCCTTCTTGATAAAGGATCAAAGGAGAAATATCGGTGTGGTTCGAGCCACATAACTCACATAATGACTTTTGTGCATATCCACTGTTTTAAAAACACCCAGAGCTGTAACGAGCCTGTTTCAGAGGTGTGTTTTGGCCACAAAAATATCTCCAAGGATTACAACTGGAGATTTGAACCACTAGGTGTATAAAAGAAAACTTCTTTTGTAAGAAAGCAAACAGGTGGAAATTTTTTGCTGTCTGTAACTCGGACGCTGCCATCAAAAATAAACTTTATCCATGCAGCTCTTCTGTCCTCTGAAGCTGGACAGCTGACCAAAGCACATTTCGCATACTCAATTCTCGACTGTCACGAAGGTCATTCTCAGGCCGTGGGTGGAGATACTCCTACAGTAGGTGGAGATATTCAGATGGAGAATAATGTCATTCCAAACATCTCAAACATCTCTGATTCTGAATGGAGTGTTCAAGCCTGTGTTTTCTGAAATAGGCAGCCCCTAAAAAACTCACTGGATTGTCATGGTTGTCAAGTTCCTGGGTTGGTAGTTACTCCAGATACCCAACTGTGTGTGCACAATAGCTGAAAATGTGAATTTTTCATAATATATGCCCTCTAACTTGCCCTTCCATTTTCTCATCTATTTCTGATTTTTCTTATACTGTGCTGTAATTTAACTTTTGTCCAGCAATTTTGTGTTTTGCCCACAAACATTTCTCCAAGGAGATTTGAACCGAACTGGAGGACAACAATCTCCTGACCCCTAAACCCCCTTTTTGAAATCCTGTCGGGTGAGATAAAGAGGAAAGCCCACAAGAGAGGACCAAGGACTCTCCCAAGTTAAAGCTGGTCTGATAGGCAACTGCAAAACTAATATCCTGGACAGGAAGTCGGCCTGGCCCAGATACCCAGGCTAGTCATTTGTCCACCCAGGAGTATTTGATGCTGACAGGCTTAAATCAGTAATTACTGCTTAATTCAATGACTCTAGTTAGTAGAGATACACAAATACCCTGTAATCACAGCAGAGCGTGTTTAAGCACTACATTAATGATAGGCTGTGAGATAATTGCTCTAAATAGTAGCTGTTAGCTCACAAACACAATTATTTTCTGTATCATTTGAAATATAAATGAATATCTTCCAGGTCGTTTGTCATAAGTTGCAAAAAGCACGGTGCTCAAAAACATATCTATAAAACTATAAATCCGTCTGGCATCACAGTACTTCTTCCTGCCAAACCTGACTACAATGAGTAAAAGGATGTTCTATATAAGGTCAATAAGACTGCATTATTTAAGGGACATCCATAATTGAGAGAGTAATGAGCTTTTAACAGATGCTTTAAAGGAATGAGAGATGGATGTGTGCCGTGGGTGATGCTGGTGGAGGCTGTCGTCGTAGTGATACGAATAACGCCACACAGGTACTAAATGTGAATTCTAAACTACTCGAGAAGCACTAACCTGCTGCCATTTGGAAATAACAACTTCTAGTCTGGAAATATATTTGCCCAGAGCAGAGCCGTTCCACAGAGATCTCATTAACTCTTTATTGAACCATTTTTTTCTCTATTTAATAAACCGGCAGTGTTTATAGTGAAGTAGCAATTTTGCCATAACAGTTTCACTGATTATGACGAATGGCCTCAAGAGGTTAAGATTTAAAACTTGTGCTCTTTGGATGATTGTTATGAATTGGGTCGTGCATTACATTAATGCCTTTGGCCTCTTTCACAATCGTACAATTTACTTGGGATACGAGTCATTTATCACGGACGCGAAACGTCTAGAATCATTTCTTGTTAGAACGCTCTGAGTAAAAAAAAAACAAAACCCAACAAACCTTTATCTGTTCACGGAATGCTCGTGCGATAATTTCAGTCGTTTGTATCTTTATTGCTTACAGATTCTTTTAAAAAGTCTGCGCTCTCGGCAGAAAATCTGACTAACTGGTCGTTAGAGCAATTATAGCCAACAATGTGGCTTCCAATTACATTAAATCCTAATGCATTTGATGGTATGTTTCTGTGACAGCTTGGTTTGGATTTGGATTTTTTATATCTCACCTGCTTTATTCTCTTTCATAAAATGGTCCATGAAATGGGCTGATGGAATCCAGGAGAATTTTACATTACACAAAATGACTTTAATGGACGATGCATGCTAATTTATTGGAAAATGGAGTTTATACAAATTTAGAGAAAGAAGTTAATAAGTAAATAAGTGTGTAAAAGCGTAAATGTTGTACGAGCTCCAGTACGAAACTCGTTTAACTTAGCAGGACGTCGCA
>JAOUQY010000042.1:3634108-3644381 GCA_028566355.1 Doras micropoeus | reverse complement strand
GGCCCTACACCATACTAATAAATTATTGTGGTCTAAAATGACAGGTATTTCAGTTTCATTGTCTAACCCCTGTATATCTCATCATGTTCACTTTCAGTTGATTTTGCACCACCTAAAAGAGCTCTAGTAAGTAGTAAAGATTGTTGTCAGAGTCCATCATCTTCATCATCATCATCAGCAGCAGCAGCAGCAGCAGCAGTAGAAGAACAAAAAGTATAAACAGCATGTTACCAGCAAGTGACAGTACAATTTTAGGAAACAAGAACGATCCGTGGTTTCTTCAAGGGTTCTTCAAACTTCATGTGTGTCACCCACAGGCCTATAGCGAACACTTATGGTCAGATTCTGTACAGATCCTTCAAGAACCACCGAAGAACCTTTAACCGCTCTAGATTCAGAACTCCTAAGTTTCCTAAGAGTGCTGAACCCACTTAACTTTTCATGTGGCACTTTTACTTGTAAATGTGCGAGAAGAAACACGAAATAAAAATAATAATACGTTCAAATAGATCAACGTTAAAAAACAAAGAAGGAAAAGAAGAAAAAAAAGCACAAAATTATTTTTTAATAGGTAAAGGTAATTGTCATATCATTTTCTGACAGGGAAACACTCAGTAGTCTGTCTAGATGCTAGAATAACTTAAAGAATAGCTGCATTTTTACCTTTAATGGTTCTAGACTTAAACCTTTGCTTGCAAAGAGTCCTGGAACCTGCAGCGTAGCTTTTTATATAGCCATCAGGAAAAAAGAGGTGTAAAAAAAAAAGACAAGAAGAAATATGAAATGAAAAAAAAGAATGTTTGAAAAGATCAAAGTTAAGAAAAGAGAGTTTTTTAATGAAGGTAAAGGTCAAATATAAAGAAAATTAATAATAATAATAATAATAATAATAATAATAATAATAATAATAATAATAATAGTAAAATAAAAAATAAATAAATATGAAATAAAAATATATCGAATACAAATGAGATCAAATTTCGAAAAGTAAAAAAAAAGCATAAAAGAGGGTTTTTAATGAAGGTAAAGGTCAAATATAAAGAAAATTATTATTATTAATAATAATAACAACAACAATAATACAAATTATTATTATTATTAATATAAGTTTAAGTAAAATTAAACAAAATGTGAAATAAAAATATTTCCAATACAAATTAGATTAAAGATTAAATAAAATTAAATAAAAAATAGATATATAAAGAATTGAAAAAGGACATGAAGGAGTCTGCGCTTCTTGCGTAAAGTTGTTTGCGCAAAAAGTTGTTTGCGTAAAGTTACCAACATCCAAGAGATTCCTAAAATCCAAACCCCTCCATCCGATAACGACTCAGACAGGGGGAGGAGAGAGAGAGAGAGAGAGAGAGAGAGAGAGAGAGAGACGGGGGGGAGTGAGTGTATCTAAAGGCAGTGTGCACTCTCTGCTCTGCGCATCTCTCCGCTCAGATTCCGCTCTGCGCAAAAGCACTGCGCATTCCTCCAAGCTTCTCAGCAAGCAGCTTCACCTGGAACCGACCTATCCGACAGGATTCTGCTTCCTGCTGCAGGAGCGAGATTAAGGACAGACAAAGTGAACTTTTTGGGAGTCAGGATGAGGGACACTGTGCTGCTGTTGCTGCTGCTGCTGCTGGTGTTCGGGCTGCTTCAGGAGGCGCGCGCGCAGAAACTCTCCGCGCTCACGGTGAGTCCAGCACGCGCAGGACGAGCAGGAAGATGAGAAAAGACAAAACAAAACATCTTTGAGTTAAGTGCTTAGAGTGTCAGATAACTTCATGGTCAAGGTGCTGATTGTGCAAAGGATAGAAAGGATTGCAACAATGTGCTCTCTCTCTCTCTCTCTCTCTCTCTCTCTCTCTCTCTCTCTATATATATATATATATATAGAGAGAGAGAGAGAGAGAGAGAGAGAAAGAGAGAGAGAGAGCATAAAGCATATCTATATCTTATTAGAAGCAATTGTTGAATTTAAAGACAAATATGCATGTACACGTGTTTTTATATACAATATGTGCAGGTGTTTTTTTTATGCTTCAGGTGATCACACGTAGTTCATGTCACGTCCTGTTAAAAAAAAGCACTTCACCTGTTTCCCCTAGATATTCCCATAACCAGGTGTTTTTTTTTCACTTATAACACTCAGTTGAAGGATTGTGTATGGAGAACCTTAAAAAAACCAGCTGAAGAACTTCAAGATTTAACCTTAAAATATGATCTGCTGTAAAAATGGACTGCTACTGAAGCTTAGTTGAGGTTGAGAAGTTTAAAACGGTGTTAGATAAGCAAGGCAGGCGACGTAGATCGCTACGTATTGAAGAGATGCATGGAAAATGTTTCACATTCCTTGATCGTGATGATGATGATGATGATGATGATGATTAGGACACAGAGGAAAGCTGAAGAATTACTGAAGGCCATGCTGAACTATGGACATGTTCACAACACATAATGCATTCACGAGCCATTGTTTATTTTTTTAATCTGTTTTTTTTTAGAACTTATGACAGAATTTGTCATGCATGCTGCTTGCAATGCATTCTGTTAAATCAGTTTGTTTTAAATGCATTATAAATGTTGCTCTGTTGACAGTTCATAAAGCCTATGGTCATCCTCATCCTCATCCTCATCATCATTATATGTGGATGAGGAAAGTGCATTCTTATGACGTGTAAACGGCACCTGAGGCATCTGATCGACCTTTTTCTGTCATTTTTTTCTGTCACTCCTTGGATTATTATCAAGCCCGTCACAGGGTAAACGGAGTTGAGCGTCTCTGCCTTACAGTATTTCATATACAAAGAACACTTTGATTGGGTCGGGAAGTTGACTTATAGATGTGCTGCCTTACAGCTCCGGAGTTCCATCTGGTTACTGTCTGTGTGGAGTTTCACGTGTCCTCCCATGTGGGTTTCCTTGCAGTTCTCAGGTTTCGTCCTACTTGAACTAGTTAAGATGCCACTAGACGTGAACGAGTGCACGATTGCTGTTCTGCGATGGACTGGTGATCCATTCAGGTTGTATTCCCGCCTTGTGACCGGGATAGACGCCGGGATCTACCAGGACCTTTAGTAGGATGAAGATGAATGAATGAAGTTATATTGCTGTTTTTGCTGCTGAAGCACTCCTATAGATTTACATTTACATTTATGGCATTTGGCAGACACCCTTATCCACTTACATTTATCTCACTTATACAACTGAGCAGTTGAGGGTTAAGGGCCTTGCTCAGGGGCCCAACAGTGGCAGCTTGGTGGTGCTGGGGCAACCTTCTAGTCAGTAACTCAGCACCTTAACCACTGAGCCACCCCTACGCCTGATGGGTGACAAATTAAAGGAAAAGTAATGTATGTTAGTAATGTACTGTATTGGGTCGGATACGATCCACCAGCACAGCTTCAGGACGTCTCTGGAATTGAACTGGAGTGATTATTCTTAATTCAATGGTGGTGAAGAGTGCTGTCTAACACACAGCTGTGAAGGCCATAGCATATGATTTACATCATATTTATTTCCATCAAACCATCCAGTGAGCCCTCGTACCGGGTGGATGATATGTGCGGAGCCATCCTAGAAGGAACAGGACCATGCCCATGCCATCGGATAGAAATGTTTCATTATTGTCAGAAGAATGTTGAATCAAGTTGCAGTCATCAAGTGTTTCATTCTAAGGGGATAAGTGGAAGCAAATCATGGCAGCAAAATAAATAAACCTTCCATTCGTCAGCAGTCTGACGAATGGAATATATCCATGCTATGCAGTTGTTTATTAAGTTACTAGTTGAGTTTTATCGGACTGCAGTGGTTACAGCGTCTTCATTTCTATGTCAAAACACTGAAGATTTTTTTTACAGTGTGGTGATTGATGATCCTGAGGAAGTCAAGGTTTCTAAATTGTCAACTGCTTGTCAAAAATCTGAAGTAAAAAAGACAACCCATTTTGGTCTATGGTTCTTTGCAGCATATGCAGTAATGAGAGCATGAACGTTTCCTTTCACTGCTGAAAATTTCCGAGGGTTTTAGAGTGGCCCAGAGTCTCACAGTCTCGCTGTACTCTCGAGAAATGTTCATTGTGCAACCCCAGCCCAAGCTTATACTCTGGTCAGCTCGTGTTATTGTGAGGACGTTATTTTTAGGCCACTGAATCTGGCACACACTATGAGAACTGCTTGACCAGCCAAGATTTTTATGTAGGTGCTGAAAGTCAGATTCGCGCCGAACATCACTAGCTGGTCAGGAACACAGAAACATAAAAATGTAAAGATTTGACCTGTTTATTTAAAAAAAACTTTGTCAAATCTTTCTCTGTGAAACATAATACACTGAATCACAGGTGCACTATCAGTACATATCCTCCTGACGCCAGGACTTGGCAGAGCCTGATGTACCTGTCCACTGCCTGGAACAGTGTGAGATTCACAGTCCTGCCAAATATGTAACAGCTTCTGCGGCCAGCGGCGTGTGTACACACACATACACACACACCCAGCCCGGGGACTGCGGGAAGCCGCTCTTCATTACCCAGTAGCCACCAGAGACAGGCCTCTGGGAGCGAGGAGCAGGAACAGAGCTGGCTTTGATAGAGAAGCTAGCCTGAGCACTTATGGGAAAACTATACTCTGTGCATGCCAGTGAGCTTAAACATGTCAGTGGAGGAATAGGAAATAGCCCACTTTATAATCCATAAATGTTGGTAAGCAGTCAATATTTGTGTCTGTTTGACAGGCTGAGAGATATAAAATGCATCTTAGTCAGAAACAAAGCTGTAATTTTTACCTTATGGTCATATTTTGGTCTTTAAATGTAACCAGTATTAAAATTTTAGACCACAAAATTGTGTAAGTCAATCTTGGGCTTATTTTTGTTTTCCATCTAGTACTGGTTCTGCCAGGGTTGTACAAACATGTGTGTTAAACGTACTTTTAGAGCCAATCAGCAGTTTTGGTGTGGTTTCGCATCTTGGGGGATTGGGAAAAGGGGGCATTGCTGGTATTGAGTGTGTGTAACTGGCGCTGATGTGAGTTGTTAGCACCATGGCCAGAGATACAGTGGCTGTCAATGTTTCCCCCCTGCTGGCATTTACTTCCCTGCTAATCTGCGCCAGCCCAGCTATCCATGAATCGAGGGCCTTTGGCAGTTTGGTCTCAAGGGCATCTATGGGCTTGCTCATATTTGCTGGGGTAAAAGTACAAATCGACCCGAGAGTGGGATAGGAGAGGGAGAAAATAAACTGCTGAGTTCCTGCAGGCTTTTTGGTACACACTTCACAGTCTGCGCCAGGGAAAGCCAATTTCACAGTCATAAAGTAGAATGGGTTTCTTAATTCGCCCTGTTTTAACAGTACAGGTCATCTTACAGGTTGGACTGGAGACAAGACTCTGGAAGAAATATCAACCGAGCTGTCCAAGACTCTGTTTTTGACTCAAGATTTTGTTCAGAGGAGAGATAGAAGTGAATGCTAATCACATGACCTCCTTTCAACTTTAACTTAGGTCCATGTTGATTTATCCAAGAAAAAGGCACCTTTCTTGGGTTACCACTGGGCTGGCA
Organism: Doras micropoeus; assembly: GCA_028566355.1. Classification (NCBI taxonomy): domain Eukaryota; kingdom Metazoa; phylum Chordata; class Actinopteri; order Siluriformes; family Doradidae; genus Doras; species Doras micropoeus. Next base: position 3,638,837 of record JAOUQY010000042.1, on the reverse strand, counting down.
TCCTCAGGTGTGCCGTGCATCGTTTGTCCATTTTGTTTCTTGTACCTTGTGTGTAGTGTGGCAAAGCTTTAAATTGGCTGCGAATTCGATGGTTTTCGAATCCCAAAGTCTAAATCTCAACAGTGGCAAAGCCATCTGTAGCCAGGAGCCCTAAGAAAGCAAAACTGGCCTTGCACTTTGGGTGAGAAGGATGGCATGCTCTTGTCAATCGTAGTGCAACTAGCCAATCGTGGGGGGGTCTGGGATGTGATGGAGCATCAGCGCTAGTTCGAAAAGATACAGAGGTTGGCTTGATGTATCTCAGAGGAAGCTGTTGAGTGATTGAAGAGTTTGGGGATACAATTAAGGAAAGGTGTACCCTTGAGGGTACCACCTTAACAACAAGAAAAGATTTAGTGATTTGGGAATCACCTTGATCTCTGACTAGTGCAACTGCACGTGTAGGAGCATGTGTGTAAATGAGAGCGCAGAGGAATGTGTGGTGTCAGCCGAGGAGCCGTGTGATTTAGGGGTTAGTGCTGCCACTGCTGCCCCCAGCCTCATTATTTGCTGGCCACGCAGAGATGCCTCACGACCAAATGTTAACAAATAGCTTTGGGTAGTTAACCGCGCTCCCTACTCGCAACCAGGAATGTGGGAGGCAGTGTTGCATTGTGCAGACACACACACACACTGCATTCTTGCACGTGCCTGCGCACACATGTACATTCACACCGCGATGCTGAATTATCAGACGTTTAATTCATCTCAGCATCACCTTCTGACCTTTAGTTCTGTTCAAGTCCTTGTTGTATATGGAAAGAAATAAAACCTACAGGGGATCTGTGGTGTAAGAAAATAAACAATGATGGTGTGTCGTGTTGCATCTTGACCTTGAGTTACTGATACCACATTTAGAAGGTTGATAAGCCAAAAAACATCCCATCATGATCTCAGAAAGGACTAAAGAAAAGGTAACACTGGAGACGCCTTCCATTGATTCAGAATGAGTATTTTAAACAAACCATATAAACCATGGTGTAGTTTAAGAAGCCACGTCATATTCCGTACGTTCTTTAGTAGACGAGTGTTGTAGCAACGATCAAACTGTAAGACTTTTGTCAAGAACTTTGTCATCATCTGTCTTCAGACGCGTTGACGTCAACCGGCTGCTGAGCAACCGGCCGCCCACTTCCAATGAATTCTGGCTAGCCATTTGTTTTTACTCGTTCCATCCTCCTCTAAAGTGTTAAACCGGTGTTGATAGCTGCCTCTTCGTGCTCCGTACACTATCTTTCCTTTGTCATTGAAATCCAATCCAGACATTTGACCACATTTCCACATTGAACTAATATTGTTCGCGGTGTGACTCAAACTTGGGAAGGAGATTAGCGCTAGTATATTTTTCTAACTCGCAGACAGACGTATGAGTGTTATTCTGGTTTTAAAAACTCATCGAGAATGGAGTTTGTTTTGTTTAGTGGGATTAGTCCACATGGGACACAGTACTGTGCGGTACTGTTTCAGTCACAAGGTTGAGATTTGACAGAGCTTCAAGCTCATGAATGTCTTCTTGCTTTCATCCAGGTGGGATTTCTTTCTTTTTTTTTATTGTTATCCTTTTTATTTCTTTCAACCCAATCATTTTGATTCATTTTGCATACTGTAGATCTGATAAAAGGACGGTTAATCTGATTCATTCAAATAAAAAAAACAACAACACACACATAAATGTGAAATGCACCTGTGAAATGCACCTGCACAGACAAAAAAAATGTCCATTCTCCCACTCTTTTCTTTATCCTTACATCTTTTCACAGCAATTAAACACTTTCCCCCTTTTCTTAATCAGGGTTAAAGCTGTCACTTTCTTCCCTTTTCCTGCAAAGCTGGGGACTAATGAGTTCCCACCCAGTCCCAGGAAGCTTGCAATAGAAGTGTTTCACACATCCATACCAGCCTTGTTGCTTTCCACCAGTGGCCCCCATTGACCCCTCACAGCTGGGGTGTTAGGGGCAAAAAGAGCGGGGCCTAGGGCCCCTCTAGGGCAAAAGGAGGAGGGGTACCCGGGACCTCTTGTTCTTACCCCGGCTGTAACACTGCACAATGTGCTCTCTGCTGGAAACTCTCCTCCACAGCGCAGCTTTTCAGGCCCACAATGCTTCGCTGCCTTGAGGGGGGTAATAGGATTTGGGGTTTCCTATGCTGGTGGGTCCCTGAGAAAGAAATGTATTTAAAACTTGCCTGTATGCAGCCCTGCTCTCCCTGAAAACTCTCTGTTCATAATATAGCCGAGCTATGGGACAATTTAGCTTTAGGGCAAAAGAATAGAAGAATGAAGAAGAAGGAATTAAAGGAAACACTGAACACTGAAGGCAAGGCATTAATTTTATAATAAGCAATTCTTTCCGTCTCATTTTCTTTGGCAATGTGCCGGAGAGGACAATACCAAATCCTTAAGGAAGCACAAGAAGTTGTCAGCAGCTATACATCAACGCCAACTGGCCGTTCCGACGTTACTCACAAACACGCTTTAATACTGCAAGGGATCTCATGACAGAAGCTGAAAACATATACTAAACGGGATTCAACCCCTTCGTTGTAATGTAATGTAATTTTTATTACATTTTTTTAAATTGTTTACTTTTTATTGTTTATTTCTTTATTTATTTACATTAAAATTGGGGTTAGTGGGTGGGTTAAAATAGAAAAAATAGAAAACACTGAAAACATGCCAGCTGATAGAGCCTCCTTTTTTATTTTGTAAATTATTTTTTCTTTTTTTTCTTTTTATTATTTATTTATTATTTATTTATTTATTTATTTATTTATCTATCTATCTATCTATTTATTTTATTTTTTATTTTATTTTATTTTATTTTATTTTATTTTATTTTTAATTTTAATTACATTTTTATTTTCAAAATTGGGGTTCGTGGGTGGGTTAAAATGTAAACATTTTTTTTTTTTGAGGATCTCATGTTAAGTTGTTTATTTGATGTTTTACCCTGATTCCTCAATAAAAAAAAGAAGCTGACAGCTTTCATCAAGATGGCTTAACTCGCACTCAGGCAAAGAAACAGCCTGTCTATTCAAATGTGCTGTTTGATGAGCATGAATCACACTGAGACTACAACAAACCTTCAGTTTATTCACTTAAACACTCCATTCATCTGCTCTTCCTGAGCTCTTTTATGCTTTGTGTTTGTCTTGCAGAAAAAGCCGAACTCCGGCCTTTTCCAAGCCATCGAACTTACCGCGAAACGATCTGCATTGTATTACTTCTCGTCTTCGGAGCATTTCTGTTTGCTGTTCTCTTCGTCTGTGGCCCGTCTGTTGCTATGATATCCAGCTTGTCCATGCTGGGAGGTAGCAGTGGTTGTCTATTCGTCCTTTTTTTCCATTTAGGACACTTGCGACCAGCTGTTAAAACTGGAAAATGACAGCGTTTGACAGTCATAGTGGGTGGCTGTTGAGTCCCGCAGAGCTGGTGAATGGTTTCATGTCGTAGTCTTGGGTTGGACTTTACTGTCCCCTTTTGTTTCCGGATTGGCTGTTTTCAATTGCCTGAACTCTGTGCTGGCCAAACTGTGAGTTTTATTATCGCTGTTTTAAAAAACATAGCAGTCGGTCCTGGCCAACATTCCCTCCTCGATCAGCTGTTGATGTGAGATGATGAGCTTCAGACTGTCATCTCTCAGCAGCCTGAGAAAACACTTCAAGTTCCGTCCGTTTTCCTCTACGGATTGTAGCTCTACAACAACTTGACCAAAGTCTGATATTGTAGTTAGTGAGGTTTTAGACATCTTTACACTGGATCCTTACCCAGCATGTCAAGTCAAGATAAACATTTGTGCATCATTTTGATGAGATATTAAGCTGTCAAGGTGTGTTACGGACAGAAAAACACAAATCTTCGACCCTTTGACTATTTGTCAGAATTCCACCACTGCAATATGCATGCGTCAGGTTCATTTTTTCACTTTTTGTGAATATTTATTTCATAATCTGTATAAAAAAAACCCTTTTGTTACAGATGCAGTTGCATTAATGAGTCAGTACAAAGATTTTAGATTTCCAAACATTACTTTTCCAGTAATGAAAGCAACAAATTACAGACAAAAACACATAATGAAGGCTGCTGGGTTTTACATGCAAAAAACAGAAGTAAGTGTGACACTCAAAGTCTCCAGAAGAGCCGTGGAGCTGTGGCAGATTCTCCAAGACGCTCAGTAAAACTTAAATTTCCTTATAAAATAAAACTGCACACGTTGTGAAACACCTGGGAACACTGTTTAAGAAAAAGGCATACCATATATGGACTTCCTTTAATTTATTCCTGTTTACTGCACTTTATAGTGTTTTCTTTTACGTAGAAACATCTTTTCAAAGGCGTCTTTGCGTGTGCCTAAGACTTCTGTATGAGTAACTAGCTGTAGGTTTTACTGAGCGTCTTGGAGAATCTTCCGCAGCTCTTCTGGAGACTTTGACGGTCACGCTTACTTCTTTTTATTGCATGCAAACCCCAGCAGCTTTTGTTATGTTTTTTTTTTGTCTGAAAAGTGCTCGGTTATGTAACGTGTTCCTTTCGTTACTGATATAGAAACATTTTTTGTGTAACATTTTATTTTTTTGTTGGAAAAGTAACATTTGGAAAAACCTTTTGTACTGACTCATTCATTCATTCATTCATTCATTTTCTTGGCCGCTTATTCCTTTTCAGGGTCACGGGAGAGCCGGTGCCTAGCCG
>JAOUQY010000042.1:3589710-3600004 GCA_028566355.1 Doras micropoeus | reverse complement strand
TTTAGCCATGAAACCTCCCACACTAAAATGACAGGTGTTTCAGTTTCATTGTCCAACCCCTGCATATACGATGTACCGTATATTTAAAATTATTTTTCTCGCCAAGACTTAATCGGATAGTCAAGCAACTAGGATTGTTGGAAAGGGCAAGTCGTACTATATCACCTCGCTGGAATGAAGACTTCTTGAGCAATTCGTCTGAGAATAGAAGAACTGATGGGAATTTGGATGCAAAATCCATCTGTCGGGTTGTAGGGGTTAATGTTATTAATATAGCAAGCTTGGTTGGTGTTAGATAATACATTCTGATCACCACCCCCGATTCTACTGTCTGTTAATTTGATGCAATAGTATATTAGCAAAAATGTTTCAGTTACTACTGATTCTTTATAACTAGCGCTAATTTCAGGAAACAAAAGCCTGTTGAACACACTTCACCAATCTGGCTATGACCTGTAATTCCATAGCATTTTTTTCCCTCCTTCTCATCACCTTTACTCTCTTGGGAACCTGTTGACCTGACTGCGACCCCGGCCATTACGCTTGGTGTGCTATTGGTGATCAGGAGAAATGCCCTGAAGCAGTGAGATTAGCCAGGTCTGATCTTGACACCCCGTCGAACATGAAGGGGGAGATTATCCACTGATGGCTCAAGGGCCTGCCAGATTCCCCAGTGTGAATGAGATTGAGGTAGATAGATAGCTCGAGAGAGAGAGAGAGCGATAGAGAGAGAGAGAGAGAGAGAGAGAGAGATGACTCTAGGTAGTAGTATAACCAATAACGACTAGCCACCCAACATTAGGCTCAGATGTAGAGTGATAGAGGAAATCATAGTATTAGTACTTTTATGGTTTTGCTTATTATTAAACACAGGTTATCCAATTACCATCTGTGTCATTTAAAAAACGCCAAGAAAACCCACCAAATGATTGATAATGAAATATAACGAACCAAACAAGGTGAGCGGATAACTCCAGACAGGAATACTTGTATCCCATTAGCAGAGGATAGATTAAGATGAATTTATTTCTACTTTTATTCAATTGTAAGGCAAAACCAGTAAGGATAAGGATTACAGCTTATCAGATTAAAGACTGTCAAAGATAATGAGCCACTTAAAGGATGGCAGATGATTCTAGCAAGTAGGGAATCACTTCTAAGACCATTAAAGTAATGCATTATAGAAATACATTTAAATTTAAAAAATCAAATGAAGTTATATTACAAAAAAAAACAGTGATTCACCTCTAAGACCTAAAGATATAGTTGTTTTTCCCAATCTACAGTAGCCTTTTCCCAGTCTTCAGACTTGTTTCTGCTGTAACAGTGAGAGTGTGACTGACACAATATCCCTGTTTGATGAATATCAGTCTATATGCATAGCGTACAAAAATATAAAAGTAATAAAAACCACCAGGAAACAAACTCAAGTGAAGAGTTTTGTAGCCCAACCAAGGAACACTGATTATATCTTAACACCACAGTTTATTACCTTAATATTATCCCCCTGAGAGATTTCAACAACAATAAACAATGAATCAAATGTCCTTGAAATGAATCACGATTCGCAGGCAGCAGCATCTGATTCATTTCTAAGCTCAGGCCTTTTGAAATAAAGCATGCAGATGATTGTATTAGCTTAGCGTCTGCTTCATTCGGTGAGGGTGGTCAGAAGAAAATGACTGAAATGTGATGAGTCACCAGACGTGCTTATTAGCTGCCTTAACCGGCTCAAATCAGATGCAGGAATAAAACCCACAGTAAGCTGGTTGCTTTATAAAACAGAACCCAAAGTCAGCTTCGGGGAAATTCCTCAATATTGTGCCCAAACAATAATCAAGCTCAGCGGAGAACATGACGATGTGCTAAGCATTACTCTGTGCACGTTTGTGTGTGAGTGTGTATGTGTATGTGTGTACACTTGATCACTTTACCATGTGTTTCTTATTTATGGTCACACCTGAGCACAGATGAGTGCGTTCACCGACTATAATCATCAAATTAAAAATGACATTCCTACACAAATCGTCAGCTCATGATGTGTTCAAGAAGACATGAAGCAGAAACCACGGACTCTTTTTCAAAAGTCATCATCTCTCGTGGACATGCCTATACAGGAAGTAGTGCTGAACAGAAATATTGTGCACATCTAGGGGCAGTTTAGCTTACCCAATACACCTTCTGGCATTTTTTGGAGGTAGGAGGAAAGCAGAAAACCCAGAAGGAACCCTCAAGGAGACAAGGAGAACATAGAAACACAGGATCCAACCAGGGCAAACCAATCTCATGCATTTAGCAAGAATGTCAGCTATATACTGTAACTATATGTAATGATTAGCAATGGCAAATGGTGCACTGGAGAGGCAAAAGCAAGATGACCCCCAAAAGGGACCCCCAAAAGTGTCCTTGTCACTACTGGCAAAATGAAGTGATACCTGCAGCCCATTCAGGCTTCACAACCTTCAACACCCAGGTCCTCCAGGATGGCACATCTATACATGCAAGAAGGTTTGCTGTGTCTCCCAGCAGAGTCCCAAGAGCATGGAGGAGATACCAGAACATGGGCTGGTACATAAGGAGAGCTAGACAGGGCCATAGAAGGGCATCAACCCAGCAGCAGGACCAGTATCTACTCCTTTGTGTGAGGACGACCAGTAGGAGCACTGCCAGAGCCCTACAAAATGACCTCCAGCGGGCTACTGGTGTGCATGTTTCTGAATGAGGGTGGCATGAGGGCCCGACTTCCTCCACTGGGACCTGTGCTCATAGCCCAGCACTGTGGAGCTCCATTGGCATTCAGAATTGGCAGGTCCACCATTGGCACCCTGTTCTCTACACAGATGAGAGCAGGTTCACACTGAGCACTCATGACACATGTGAAAGACTCTGGAGAGGCCGTGGTGAAAGTTATGCTGCTTGCAATTTCATCTAGCAAGACTGGTTTGGGGGTGGGTCAGTGGTGGTCTTGGGAGACATATCCTTGGAGGGTTGCCCAAACCTCCATGTAATTGCCTAAGGAACCCTGACTGCTGTTACCTGCTGTTACTGGTGGTACCATGATGACATCCTCAGTCCCATTGTCAGAGCTTATGCTGGTGCAGTGGGCCCTGAATTCCTTCTGCTGAAAGACAATGCCTGGCTTCATGTGGCCAGAGTGTGTAGGCAGTTCCTGAATCTTTTCTCTCTTTTGAAGTTAATCAGCCAAAAAGAACCCCACTAAAATAGATAACTTTCTCTGTCCCAAAGACTTTCTCATATCAGGAAACGTACAAGCGCATCACTTGTACAAACCTGTGATTTGCACTGCTTTCAGAAACTTCTGACCAATCAGTTTCAAGAATTCAACATCTCTCTCTCTCTTTCTCTGTCTCTCTTTTCCTCTATCCCTGTTTAAATTCCTTGACTCCGGCTTCTCAATCGGCTATGTGTTATTCGCTATGACCATAATAAATTATTATCTGTCATAAACACTTAAGATTTGTATATTTGAGCTCTTACACCAGAACCTGAAATGTCGTTCATCAAAAGATTTGTGGTGTTAAAAACATCTTGCCAATACACATACAGTTGAAGCATACATTACTTTCTCTCTCTCTCTCTGACCCTATTACATACACATACACACACTCTTTCTTATACACACATATTACACAGAGATACTATTGATACCATGTTCTTTGGGCATGGCGTTCCCTGGGCACAGGAGTGTGTGTGTGTGTGTGTATGTGTGTGTGTGTAGTGTGTTTAATGGGCACTAGCAGTAAGCATTCAGACCCAGCTTTGGCATGCTGCATGGAGAAATTACTGTCAAACCCATCACCCATTTTAATGGCTGCTGGCTTGCCATGGCTCAATTTACAGCCAGCTTGGGAGCAGTGCACCCTGGGTAAACATGGCCAGGAGGACAGCAGGGGCCTGGGGACTCACTGATATATTAACTCTTATGCTCTGCTTGGGTCGAAAAGTATTCAACAAAAGTAAAACAACAAAGAAACGTAGGTTATGTTCATATTTTTTTGAAGCATTTAGCTGTTTTGTTTTTGTTTTGCTAGCACTTTACAATGAGTGGCTAATATTTAACAGGTAAACACGCAGCAATTACACATCATTTCTGGTGTATACTTTTCATTTTGGATATTTAAATACATAATGTGTGTAAACTGCTCGGTTTGTACAGCAGAACTCATAAACTTATAAGTGAGAAAGTGATTTCACTGTTAGGGTGCCACTTGTGTTCCAGTGATATGACATTGACGAATGTGTACGTAAAATCAAAGTCAGACATTTTAAACTTTCAGTAAATCGTATTTCACAATATCGTTTGTGCATGTTTCAGATAAATAGCTTAAAGACACCAAAACTTCAAGACCTGTTATCTGACCACATTCACATTCGCATTCACCCCTGTGAATATTTGGAACATTCCACAAGTCACATGCATCATTTCATTTTCCTGAACTCTATAGCAGCAAGAAAGGTACATAAGCTCTCTCTTTCTTCACTTCTTTATTTTCTGTGATACCGTCAAACTGGCTGGCTTTGAAAAGTACAACCCTGATACCCGAAATTCCAGCTTGATCTGAAAAAACCAATAATGATTATATAAAAATCATTAGAATGGATGCTAGTTAAACACAGGTGAAGCATACTTGAAATTCACCCATTTCTTTCAAGCCTGTTACTTATCTAAAAGCAGAAAAATCAGACTCCTACCTAAGATGGGTGAAAACATTTTTAAAGGCTAAACGCATGTTTTCTTACATTCCATGGTGAAAAAAAATGATGTGGAAAGAGATAAAACTTTGAAGAGTTATTTTAAGCTTAGCTTGAACAAAATTCCTGCTTCAAAAACTGATAGAAATGTGGTGAACCTCAGTAATAATAGACTGAAATAATTATGTGGGAATTTGTAAACAAAATGGCCGCCACATGCAAATCGATTCAACAAAATGGCCGCCACATGCAAATCGATTCAACAAAATGGCTGCCACATGCTAATCAATAAAAAAAAAAAACACTGTAACTCAATGCATTCACACAAATCCTTTGGCTAAAGTAGGCCACCAAAAGGGTTGTGTTATGCTTAAACTTTTGTTTCTCAACATCTATATTTCTAATATTTCTATAATCTACATCTAGATTTCTAAGGACAATGAGCAGGTATATCACATGAGCTACCATAACAAAATGTATACTCATCTACAGTCTCTATTGTTTTTTTTTTTAAGTATGTTGGCAAGAACTGACTACTGATTACTGAATTATTTGTAAAAGATGCTTGGAAAATACAGGTTGTTGTTCTCTGCTGTATTCTACAGCCTATTATGTTACTAATGACTATTTCTATTTAAATGACAGTGTATGGAAAAGTATCACTTTAGAATGTTACGTTATTATGAAACGTAACATAAATATTGTTGTTTTCACCAACATTTCATCTGTGATATCATTTCATCAATCCTCATGAAGCTTGATATTGTTGTAGCTCCACTTTTCTGATATGGAATATAAGGTTTGTTTCCCAAGTTGTGTCTTGCCCTTCGTGGTAGCACCTCCTGAAGTGGAGTAGGCTCAAATGCTTTTAACTTGAAAACTGTTTTTGTTAACTTGAAAAATGATGAACTTGTCTAGGAGGCGCATTACCTTGGCTCATTACAATTCATTTGTAGAGTAAAGCAACAATCTAGCATTTCAGTAGCCAGTATCTTGGGATGTATAAGCTCAAACCTTACAAAATTTCATACACTACATCACTAAAACATAATTTAGATGCACACCAAATTTCATGAAACTTCGTCTATAGGGGGCACTGCAGCTGATACTTTTCCATATCTCAAGAACTACTTAAGCTTAAGTTTACATAAGAAATTGAGTAATTATTGAATTGTTGCATCAAGTATTGAGAATAAAAAAATTGCTTATAGAAATGAATATGCACTGTAATTTAAGTATACACCAAATTTATACACCAGTATTCCAAACCAATAGAACAGTTTCCATTTATCTATCTATCTATCTATCTATCTATCTATCTATGTATTTAGTTTACCTGTTTTTTCCTTTAATATGTCACATGTCAAAACTTGCTATTTTACGAAATCTAAAGAGCTAGTTCTTCTGGGTTAGTGAAAAGTCCATCAGTAAGTAATGAACAGAGCATCTAATCAGGTTAAGAGGTGTGAGGGAGTTCACTGAGGGGCAGGAAGGCAAGTGGGGGTGTTAAGGGTGAGACTTGACTCTAACAAGGCTGCTATTGACCAAGACAGAGAAGGCTGTACGCTTGAGTGCACTTTTAGTGCTGCCTACTCACCATGCTTTACAGTCTAGTACATCAGCTCCTTCTCACACACTCGAGAGTTGTACTATTAGAGAAATGGTGTTTCAACCCAATTGCAATAAGTGTAACTAGCCAAAATATTGAAAACGTCCAGGAAAGAAATGTCTTTATGGTCGACCAGAGTGAGAGGGTTTCTATAGATATGGATGTGAAGCCTGCATGAAATTCTTCATAGAGTAGATTGTTATAATATTATTAATATAATATTAATAATATTAAAACTGTTCAAATGAACAACTCAGGATGTTCTGGCCAATCAGATTCGAGAATTCAGAAGAAGAATTTATTTTCAATTTCAGTCTTCATAATAAAGGAAATTCAACATGGCTCTCACATTTGGAATGGTTCAAACTCAGCGTGCGTCAAAGGGTTAATATTACCCAAGTTTCAGTGAAATGTGTCTACAGCTCAGACACAGCAGGGTCTGAGAGATCTTGAAGCATGACTGGAATGTGTCTTTTTAACATTTTTTCCCCCCTGAAGCTACGCTGAGGTCATGTGAGGCCATCACACACCTGCATGCTCTCTACAAGTCCAGGGTTTTGTTGTGACAGACCAGATCATCATCACATTTTCTCTGTCAGTGGAGCTTGCATTGCTGTGTCATCACCACGGATCAGGTTGCTCACAGGTGCATCACCTTCACCTTCGGATTTAACCGTTCGCATGTCTCCTAATAATGTAGCAAATACCGAAGGGGATATTTTTTGCAACTGAAATCATATGATGAGGTCATTTTGGAGCTGAAAGTAGCTGATCTGATCTGACAATTCACACAATTCCACAATTCTTTTACATTCACCTGCGAATTAAACATTTTTTTTTTTACATTTTTTTACATTTTATCTAATTACTACACACAATTTGTTTAGCTTGATATGAACATTTACACAGTTTGTGGATTTTTGTTTTTTCACGATTCGGTTATTTTGATGCATTTATTTTCACGTACGATTTTTTTCCACTCATGCCCTTGATCTAATTTTTTTCTTTTTTTTTTTCATTTGGGAATTTTACACATTAATTTATTTGCACATAATTTTGTGCACAATTTATTTATTTTCATGTACATTTTTTTTGCGTACATCCTTGATCTAGATCCATGATTCAGTTATTTTCACTTGGGATTTTTACACATTAATTTATTTTACACATTAATATCTTATTTTAAAATAAGATTTTATTATTTTGATGTAAGATTTTTTTTCACTTTCACATTCACTGTTCTTGAGCTGATTTTTTTCATTTAATTTTCTTTTCATTTACATTCACATGCTATTTTTTCACAATTCCTTTTTTTTAATGATTTTTTTAATTTACATCAAATTTTTACAAAATGATTTGTTTAGGATTTGTTTAGTTTGACGTGTACATTTACACCGTTTGTGGAGTGTTTTTCATGTTATTTTCATGATTCGGTTATTTTCACTTGGGATTTTTACACATTAATTTATTTTTATGTGATTGTTTTACAAGATTTATTTCTTTTCATTTAAATTTTTTTCATTTACGCAATTCATTTACAATCACAAGCGATTTTTATACGATTCCTTTTTTCATATGATTTTTTTTCAAATTATTTATTTATTTTTACATCAAATTTTTACCCAAAATTTGTTTATATTTACATGAAAATTTCTTGTAAAGTTTTTTTTTTCATGTGAACTTTTTACAATTCAATTATTTTCAATCTGAATTTATTTTTACATGATATTTTTGCAATGATTTATTTCTTTTCATGTATATATTTATTTATTTTTTTATATTTTACATATGATTCATTTTATTTACTTTTATTCATTTTTCTCATATAGGGGCAGTATAGTGGCTTCATTCTGAGATGAAAATGTGATCAATACTTCTATTTCACATGTGGTGCATTTTCAGGTGCCATGTAATTCCACGTGAAATATGCGTGATTTGTTCCATATGGGCTGTTAAGTGAATATTTATTTGCCTGTCCACACACACCTGCTATCAGGAGGACTGCTGAGCACCTGAAGGGACTTTGTGTGTGTGTGTGTGTGTGTGTGTAAAGACGGTGTACGCTGCTAACCCCTGAGATCATGAAAGGCCATATTGCGTGTTCAACGTGTAGTTTTCCTTTTTGGATCACTTTGTGACGTGTTTCGAGCAGTGAACAATGCACCGTGTTACTCTTTCAGTCTGTGGATTTCCTTTTGCATCTGCAGCTATGAAGGAAGATTTATGTTCCATCTCTTTTTCATATTTTTCCTTTTTGTTTTTGCATTCACTTGCTGAACGACTCGTGTGGAATTAATAACACAGTGGTCCTTTTGTCGTTCTGGGAGCTGGACGCAGCTGCCGATGCGCCGCCATTCTTCTTCGCCTCACACTTCGCTGACTTTTCCACATTTTTTCCCTTTTCATTTCTCTCCCTGTCTCTGCTTTTTCAAATCACATTTTCTGCATAGTCTGCAAATCAGGCTAAGCCTTTGATAAAAGTAATGGTGGAAGAAGGAGGAGGAGTGTGTGTGTGTGTGTGTGTGTGTGTGTGTGTGTTTCTGTCCATTGTGCCAGATCTGGAGCTGATTTCAAAGGACAGGAGCTGGCATTTGCAAGGGATAAAAAGTATACTTGTGATTGAGATTTGATGCTTGCTGGTATTTCTAATCCATACGCTTTCCAAAAGGGTCGTGTTGATTTTTTTTTTTCTAATTCTGATCAAAGATCAGGTTCAAACATCTTTTGGAGCCATGTGGCTGATCAATCAACCTTAATGCAGTCATTTGAACCTAATGCCATTACAGCAGTGCACACACACACACACACATTCTCTACCTTTTAAGACGTCTACGGGCACAGGATGGTGTGGCACAACAAGAAGGCCTTTCAGGCTCTTTCAGCAGGGATTAGAGTAGCCGCTGCTCTCTGCGGCTCAGTAATGTGGCTGTAATTCCTCTGTGATTTGTAGCTGCATTCTGCCAATATAATAATTCTACACATTTGAAAGAAAAAATCAGATCGGACAGGCTTGAAAGCAGCAAACACACCGAGTAAAGGAACTTTTACTGCACATTTCGGCTGGGTCCCTGCGAGCCCTGTGTCTAGTGTATGTTGTTTAAAAATAATTCAACATTTTTTCTCATGATAGTAACTCTCGAACTCCGTAGAGACAAAGAATCCTTGAGAACTTTGTACAAAGGTAACTTTGAGTGCAGAAGCCAGCTTATGGTGTGTAAGGTGGTGACTATTTTTGGAGACAAGGCTCTATTTTTAAACCGTTTTTTTAATTTGCTGCTACAGCACTGCCATGTTGCTACTTTTACCCATCTGTGGTTGCTGTTTTTCATGGGAAGATCCGAAAGCACCTGTCTTTCCAAGGGTGGAGCAGCACAACGTGGCACGTGACATTTAACATCTGCCAAAAATTCACTTCTTGTCAAGACTCTCTTATCCTGTGCTTTCTTTAACAGTTCGGTCTATTTACTTACAGCCATTTTTTCTTACTGAGAAAAAAAACTATTCCTGTCGGGCAGACTGTTCTGCTATTTGAGCAGAAATACAGATTATACCATGAGCTGCACAGATTCTGGCTGGTTAGGACAATGTAATGAGTGATTGCAAGAGGTGTTGAATAATTGCGATGGTTTGCTAAGCTCACAGCTCAAACCGCTAGTCCGGGATTTTGAGTATTCAGATTTTTTTTCCCCACAAGAATATTATTCACCAAGAATTATGAAAAGGTCCATTAATAATGTTCACACATTTTTGTGTCTGCATTCTGTCCGGATGCATGGGAGCATCATCAGACGTGCAAGGAACAGTGCTCACAGCCCATTTTTGGTTAGGAACTTCATAAGGTACTTATTTCTACAACAAAATACTGACAAGAAATCGTCAAATAAAATCCAACGTTGGGCGACATGGTGGCTCGGTGGGTAGCACCGTCGCCTCACAGCAAGAAGGTCCCGGGTTCGATCCCCGGGTGGGGCG
>JAOUQY010000042.1:3236276-3247315 GCA_028566355.1 Doras micropoeus | reverse complement strand
CCTCCCCCTTCCCCCCTTTGGGCTGTATGAATATTTCATGTGTACTGGGGCACTTAGACAGGAATGCGGCATTTTTTTCTCATCATGATATCATAACCACAGAACAGACAGGGCAAATGGACGGGGTTCACGAGGGAGCGGGTTCAATTCGCAATGAGCACTCAGTACACGCCACATACACACACACACACACACACACTTTATATATAATTAGGCGATGCACTTTTTAAGGCTCTCACCTGTCAGACAGTTATGAACCCTTGCCAAATGGCTATCATGTAAAAACTCAAAATAAATAGCCCGCGTTGCCTGTGGAGTGTGTTATACCTCGAACAAAGCTCACACTCAGCTGCGTGTGAACTGAAAAAAACTGATTAACCAACCGATATGCAGTATTTCCTTCCTTCTCTCTCTCTCTCTCTCTCTCTCTCTCTTTCTCTCTCTGTCTCTCAGTCGTTCTTACACACACTCTCTGTTACTTTCTACCGTTTGAAAGAAACATATGGTCCTTGCTAGAAACATGCTACAGGAAGACTGTTTTTTTTTTTGGATGTGTTTGTGTAGGGTATAGCGAGAAGCCCGGGCTGACATTCGATCCTTCGTTTTCGAAGGCTTGGGCTCGTTTCCAGCCTGGGCACACAGTAAATATTTGCATCAGTGTCAATAAACGGGGCCAATAGGTGCATGATAACAGATTAGAATCTACATGGAGCTGAGCTGCTTCACTGCTCGTTTTGAATAAGTGAGAAATAAGGGATTGTTTGGTAGCAATTTGACTACGGTGGTGTTTTTCAGCTGGCCTGTCGGCGTTTTCTCTGTCTGCACAGAGTGGTTTTTCTTTTTGGGTTCAAGAATGAAATTTTTTCATTTCGTTGGGCCATCACCTTCATTTCTTTTTGGGGTTCCTGCATGCGATGCTCCTATTTACCATCTTGAGGAAGGAAAGTATGTCAAAGGAAATGGGGGGTGGGGGGGTGGGGGGGAGAGGGTGAAGATGCTTCCGTATCGTTGCACCTGCATTCCCTTTCCTGTCACTATTAAGAGTGAAAAAAAAAGCCTGTCTTATGCAAACCAAACGACTTGAACTATATTCAGACTTGTTCCTCATGTGCAAGTACTTTTTTTTTTTTTGCCTGTATATTCAGTGTCTCTATTTTTTTAACCACTTCTTCTGTCTAGAGGTTTAGTGTTCTACAGACTACCTCCAGTTTCAAGTTTTCCAGTGTGACAGCACAGGGAAAAAAAAAATCAATGTTTAAAGAAATAATCAGCTAAAATACGACTTTACATGCATTTCTCCCAAAGACATTTGGTGTTTCAAGAGTTTTAGACTAGATCTAGATGTCTAATCTTGAACATAGCACTGTGTAAAATGCATGCCTAAATCACAACACGCTCAACTCAAGTGTGGTTTCTGAAATCGCATGACATGGTAATTTGTAAAAATAGATAAAAGGATGTTGTGGGGCAACAATCTGGTTCTTCCTCGCACTTATTTTGGTCCCAGCATGAGTTCAAAGTTCTGAGGCGGAGCTGATTAGCTGATTGGATTATAATACATAACGTCTTGTAGCTTTTCTATATTTTGTAGAATACTACGTTTGGTGTAATGTCATGAATGTACAAACAATAGTGCATAACACAACTGAAATGGGAGAAAAATCAATTACTGTATGGTTTGCATAGAAGCATAGAATTTTGTGATTGTGTGCAAGTTCAGTTCTCTTAAATTAGTTCTGGAGCAACCGGTTCCTATCAGAAGTTGCATCATCAGTACAATTTGTTTCGCCTGTGTGTAAATAAAGTGTCATATCATCACAGTACAGAGCCACCAGTTCTTGGAAGAGATCATACCTAAACAAACAGCATCATAAACATAAAAGGAGTTATTAAAACAAGCCTGGGTCAAAGTTTTGGAAAAGTGTCAATCAACAGTATTTT
The DNA here is from genome assembly GCA_028566355.1 of Doras micropoeus. NCBI lineage: Eukaryota > Metazoa > Chordata > Actinopteri > Siluriformes > Doradidae > Doras > Doras micropoeus. Next base: position 3,245,374 of record JAOUQY010000042.1, on the reverse strand, counting down.
TTTAACAATCCATCATCATTATTGTTATTAAAAATAATATTAATGATTCCGCCTAAAGGATGTTTTCTACCAAAATAAGTGACCGTGCAAAGAGGAGATTAGTCAGAGAAGCAACCAGGAAGCTAGTACTAACTCCCAAGCATGGTGGATGCTCCCACCACCATGCTTCACTACTCTGTGTAGTGCAGACGTCAGTCTTTTGTGTAGAGCCATGACGTACAATCTAAATAAGGCCCATTTCTATATGCAATTAACTTTTTAGCCTTGTAACTTCAGCATAAACCTAATGAAGCAAAGTTCAGACCCAGAACGTGCCTTGTCTAATTGACAACATCTGAGGTACAAAGAAAACTCTAAATTTCTTTGTTCCTTTAATCTTCAAAAATGAAATCTACTTCTAATGCTAACCCAGAAATCCTCCACTTAGCATGCGGCTTGTGTGGGTGTCCATAATTGTGTGTGCAGGCAGCTAAAGTATACCCAGCATCCATTGTTGTGGAAAGATGAAGAGAGGGATTAGCCCTTTATTAAGCTGTCATTGCTCTAAGGCAGAGTCGGTACACTATTTTTTACAAAAATCTCATGTGTAAAACTCAAATAAAAAAAAAAAAACATTCACATGCATTAATCTCTCTTTTCAGACTGTCTTGCTGCTAGCGACGTGTCCGAGCATGTTACAGAAAAGATTTTTCTAGAATGCCTGGCTATACGCAAAAAGACGTCATTGCTGTGAATGAGCGAGTGAATGAGTGAGTCTGGATTGGTGATAAACAGGAGCTGGAGTATATAAAGGTGTGTGTGGGGGTTGTTTTTTTTTTATCTGCTTTTGGCTGCTTGCCTGAACTGTGGCCCAGTTGTAGCTTAAACTAGGCCAGCAGAACAGAGCGGAGGTGACCCGTATACATTACATCTCCTGCGGACGTCTAACAACCGTTACAGCGTATTTTTCTTGTATTTCCAGCGAACAACTGTAGCAGCCAAAAATGTATCGTCTACTAGAGATGGCAACACAAATTAAATAATGGACTAACCAGGGTGAATTTTTGTGTGCTAGGATTTGTACTAGCTTTATTCTTAGATTAGACTAGCAAAGCTAGCTACATGTACATGTAGCTACACACATTCACCAGATGCACCCGGAATCCACTATCAAACTTTTTCTTCATACACTGAAGTACCAGAAAAAGTACACTAGTTAATACTGTTTTTGAAACAATTCTTGACAGAGTCTTTTTTTTACGGCCACGCTTCGAGGTTTTACCGGAATTCTTGTACCTCGATGAAAACCACAACATCGTGATAACTTGCCATTCTCATGGCGGAAACAGCTCTAGAAGCTTCCATAGATGTCTATCGCTTTATATACGCATTGGCGGACGCAACCAATGACGTGCATAGGTGTATGTTGCTGTGTATGTTGCATAGGCATCAGTTTTTGTGGTACTTCAGCGTAATGTCTGTATACAGGTTTAAAGACAGGTCAGTATGTTAACCTTTTTCGTACATTGTGCATTTTTAGAATAAATAAAAATGAATTGCAGATCGGAACTAAAGTTGGGAATGGGGAACTGAAGAAAAGTCGGACATATGATATACTATATGAGGGTTTAAGATATGAATACAGCAGCTATGGACTCCTGTGTGTGTGTGTGTGTGTGTGTGTGTGTGTGTGTGTGTGTATGAGATAGAGAGAGAGAGAGAGAGAGAGAGAGAGAGAGAGAGAGAGTATTTGCCTGTGGATTTGCCTTTTTGGAGCACTGTCACAGCTCCTTTACTGGAAGTCTGGGCACAGGTTTTGGCGTATCAATTATTTGCAGAATTTTTCCTTTTAAAAATGGCTGGAAAATAAACAGCGGAATTATTTCAGGGCCATTCCCGTAACTCGCTCTCTCCCTCTCTCTTTCTCTCTCTCTCTCTCTCTCTCTCTCTCTCTCTCTCTATCTCTCATCCTATTTCTAGCTTACGAAACTCCTCCAAGGTGGGTTGTTTTGATTGCGCGCTGGTAAAATCAGTAGGATTATGGTTCAATGCTTTTGTGATGTAAGACTCAGCATGAATAGATCCTAATGGCACCTTTTTAGAGCTTAAATGTTGTGTAGTTGTACACAAACTTGGCCTGTCTTCTCATTCCTGAAGAAAAGAAACAGGAAACGGTGGCTTAGGGAACGGGGGAAAAGAGAAAAGAGTGGAAGACGGAGGTGTGCTGGCGGTGGTTTCTCGCTTACTCCTGTGATGTTTAATTTTTTTTTTTTGTAACAAAGAGGGTAATTTTGTCATTATTACATGGCTTTAATCACTGTGACATCACAGGGCAACAAAGCTAGCAGGTTTATGAGGGCTTTTCCAGCAAGCGTGTGTATATGTGTGTGTGAGAGAAAGAGGGTGAGTCAGTGCTTCAGTCACTCCTTCACCTCATATAATAAAAAAAAAGTTCCAAAATGAAAGGTAAATGAAGCTAATGAAAGGGTGACAGGCGGAAGATAAATAGTTGTGTGGTGTGTTTTTGTTTCTTTCTTCTTGAGGAGATGTATTTAGGCTAATATGCCCAGCTTTCACTCTGGTGATTACAGGGTATTATACACCAGCGGGGATCCCCTCTTTTATAAACACAGTGCACCTCTATGTGTTTGTACATGCGTCTATGTGTGTGTGTGTGTGTGTGTGTGTGCGTGTGTGCATGTTTGCGTGTGCATGTGTGTACAATACAGGGAGGTGTACCAATCTAATAGGCGTGTTTGGGTCAAAAACAGATGAGGGAATCTTTTGCAACCTGAAACCAGGCAAATAAACACACAGAAAGTGTGTGTGTGTGTATGTGTTTGTGTATATGTGTGTGTATTGTTTTTTTTTAATAAATTCATCCATAATGCTCATGAATTAATTTTATAATGTATTATAATGAATTTTTATAATCCATAATGTGTTTAAATATTAAAATGTGTTTATAATAATAATAATAATAATAATAATAATAATAATAATAATAATAATAATAGCTGTCTGTTTTTATATACCCAGACCTATACCCTGAAACACTCTGATAACTTTAAGGACACCATCAAAGATTGTTGAGTCTATTACCCATACACACACACACACACACACACACACACACACACACACACACACACACACAGCAGCTTATCCTTTTCTCTCTTCGGCATTGATGCAGCCTTTGAAGGGCGCTTGCTCTGTTTGGAGACATCAAAGTCGACATAAAGCTATTGTCTCCTTCAGGAGAAGGCCATTGGAGTGATTTTTGGGAGACAGGTGTGGCCTAGTTTATGTACACACCTGGCAGGTGCTTTACACACATGTGCACACACACTCACCCACAGCTACATCCACGCAAAGAAGACATCGCCATTTCACAGGCTTTGTTGATGCCTTTGCAAATCTTACACAGGTCTCGGTGGCAAAATGCAAATCAGACAAATCCATCAAACTTCACTTGATTCCTGATGTTTTTCTTTCTAATCTGCGCCGCGCACACCGTCGCACACCGACCAATCTGCAGGCCACCGTAGACGCAGCTGAACTAAGCGATAAACTGATGACCAGCGTAAATGTGTATACATGGTAATGGGTGCGGTTCGAATAATGTGCTTTTAATAGAGAGGGAGGGTCTCCACACTTTCGTCATTTTCATGCTTTTCTTGTAGCTGCTTTTCGGGTTTAACACCTCGTTTTGCAAAGACGCCAGCTCTTGTTGTGCATCCGTGTGCACTTTCAGTGCGACTCTGTCGTGGGTTTCTGTTCCAAACTTTCTGGCTCCTATGCGTTGGGTGTGTAATAGATGGGACTGCGTTCTTATTGTGGTTTGGCTTGCGGGAGTGTGTGTGTGTGTGTGTGTGTGTGTGTGTGTGTGAGTGTGTGTGTGTGTGGTCCTACATTTAGCTGCAGGGAAACCCTGGTCCTGTCTGTCAGGTTTCTCTACTCAACCTTACAGCACCATTCTCCTGGCAGCTCGATCAAAGAACCGTATGCACACACACACACACACACACACACACACACACACACACACACACCCACACATATGCACACATACACATGCATGGCCTCATACAACCCTTGCTTAAGAAGAAATTGGGTGTGGCCTTATTTGAAAAATACCATGATGAGCCATCATCATACTAAACTCTAAAGACACACAGACACACACTCACTGCAGTTTTAGCATTTTAGTAATGCAGCATTTAGCATTGCAGTTAGTTGCACCTTGTTGTGTTTTCATGCTAGCAAGCTACAACAATTTTCTTTTGACGTCTGGATGATTTTCCAAAAGCTAAGCCGAAACCTAAGTCTAACTTCAACCTTACTACCCAGAGGAGGCATTTGGGCTCGTATGTCTTTAGATTAAAAAATTCTATCATTCTCCTTATATGTTGTCACAAATGAGATAAAAAATCAACCTGACAGAATGTATTATTAGTCCAATGGCACTCTGTCAGTATTCCTCACAGTAACAAGTAGCTGATTGGATGCTGCAGTGTTTTAGTGCTCCATTTTTATACATAACACTTTTAAATGGTCAAACTGCTGCTGTTCACTAAACTAAACATTAATGCTGAAAATGTCTTACTTTCATGATGTGATATTCTTCCCCCAGGCTCATGAACACATAAAAGAGTTCAGTACGTGATAAAATTCTCATACGCTCAGACAAATTTAGCAGCTTTTGCATGTGTTGCATGCACATTCAATGCCACAGGTTCGCTTTTTGCATGCACGGTGCTCGTCTTTACATTTGAGCTGTAGAGACGACACAAATAGCCGTCGTCTCTACAGCCTGGGGCGACTTGCTGTCTCACTCTCCATGTCTGTCTCTCGCTCTTTTCTCACAGCGGTAATGGCTCTGTGGTCAAGACCTGCATTAGCCCTATTAGACCCGGCTCCATCCCGCTGAAGAGTGTTAAGTCAGCAGGCTCTCGTGCGGTCAAGGGTTCGACCCCAGTGGAGGAGGGAGAAAGAGACCTTGACAGTTTTGCGGCTCGAGGCTGCCCTGTTTCTCTTAGTGGTCTGGCTAATGAGAGAAAGACCTAGGCTTAATAAGAGTCCACAACCGAAGTAACCTTCGAAACCACAAAAGGCTGCCTGTTTCATCTGTTTCATCTATTAACACACCACACGTTTTTCACCCTTTTTTTTTAGCTGGCGCATTTGTTGTCTTCAATCAGGACAACAGGAGATTTTGGGAATGCTGCTTTATCATCTGCCAATTGCTCATGCATCTGTTTCAGCCGTGGGCGTTTCGAGAATAACACCTACACTCTCGCCTTGCTGCCTCACTCTTTGATATCATTCGCTCAATATAACCTGTCCAATGACTCCTGAAATGACTGGTTTCTTGGATTCCGTACACCACCTACTTACACATTAGCTCAGCTCTAATACTACGTAGCTTATTCGGTCTCTCAAACTAAATTCTTTAAGACACTTTTTTTAAGACAGTAATCATGCATCTTAACATGAATTTGTCATTCCTCCAGGGGCAAGTAGCCTATAGGCCCCCTGAAAATATTACACACTGGTCTATAGGAATGCCCTACCTCCTGTCTGACACTTGATTTTTCCCTTGCCAATGCCTACAGCAGAAATATTGTTTAAATTTTTTTTGGCATTTGATAAAAAAAAAAGTGATCCACCTTTGATAAATGCTCCTAAATTGTCCTGATGAAAATTAAAAGGGCTTGACTAATGTCAACCCATGGGTGCACCAGATCCTGGTGATGCTACATCATATGTAAACAGGACATAAACTTTAGAGCAGCGGCATGACTCATATAGACTAATATAACCCCAGGACTGGGTGTTATATGGACTAAATTTATTTTAGCTCAGGCCACAGACTCAGTGACTGCTGGTTTGTATTTAGCACATATCACAGTATTATTGCACAGACGACACCCTAGCTTTACATTTGCACACACCACAAGTATCATGCAGCAATTCAACTCTAATTTAGATTATATCACTTGGCCTATTTGTCAAAATAGCCCCAAGTGAGCAGAAGGATTGAGAGAGCTATGTTTAGGTTAAAAAAAAGCGAGGCATGGTTCCAGTTTATTCAAGCACTGGTATTAAACTGACAATTGCAAAGAAAGAACTATAATAAAAATGTAGAGATGTTTTGGGTACTCACGTCTAGGCTCTCGTGGCCCATCCACTGTGACTTTGATAGCACGGTGGTATGTGGCCACTTGGGGGGGTCCAGTGAACACAGTGATCGTCAGAGTAAAACTCTTTCCTGAAATACAGAAAGAAAATTATTTAAATGCAGCTGCTGTGGGTTGCTAGAGGACATGGGCAAGGATCCTTTTATCTACCACCTAGCTTCCTCAGTGGTCTTGTGGCTTGGGTTTTAATTCGCTATCATTTGCATCACCATGATGACACTTTTGGTCAACCAGACACTTTTTAAGTTGTTCAGTAATCAATCTTCTTAATAACGTGTGGGAAAATTCTCTGCAATTTTACCCAGTGCCTGTAAGCAAGTCCAATGCAAAGTCAAAATGCACTTGAATTCTGTATTGCATTCACCAGAACATTTCTAGTGCTTAATAATCCAAAACACCACAAGTGATTCCAAAATGTAATGCTAAATTCTACGGTCTATTAATATTACATTCACTTTTCCTTATTCAGTTTGTGACTGGTTTTTCAAAACTGCCCAAGCATTGTTAAAAAATATTTTGAAATCAACACCATATTAATTCAATTCAATACAATTCAATTCAATTTTATTTCTAAAGTGCTTTTAACTATGGACATTTTCCCAAAGCAGCTTTCCCAAAGACAAATTCCAGGCATAACTTTTAATTTCTATCCCTAAATATTTTCCCTAACGAGCAAGCCAGGGGATACGGTGGCGAGAAAAAAACTCCCTGAGATGTTATGAGGAAGAAACCTCGAAGGGAACCAGACTCAAAAGGGGACCCATCGTCATGTGGGTGAATATTATTAATCACCCAATCGTTTGTAGTATTACAGAACTCCAAACAATTAAGACGTTTACATTCGACGTGGGTATTCTGTTCAAATTCAGCCAGTATTTCACAAGCAGGGCTACATGGATATATTAAAAAAATTGCGTACTATATTTTCCTATTGCGGATGTAAAGTAATTAGTAAGTATAGCAACGGTGTTACAGTATCTTCAGTATAAACTCAAAACTGCTATAAATTGATGGTCACTTAATAAATATACTTTTTTGTACCTATTTCAGTCTAAATTGATAAGGATTTTTAAAATTATTTTCACTAGGCTATAGCAATGTACATGAACTTTCCTTAGGGTGGTGTATATTAGCCTATATTTTCATAAAGCGTTATGGAAGGAATGTAATTCGCTTGTATAGATGCAATATGTTGTAGAGTAAACTCAAAAACTGTGCTTACAAAATGCGCTTTTTGTCTCAGTTAAGCTTTTTCAGGCTTTTTAGGTTATCCTGTAAAGGAGTAATTTAGTAATAACGAACCTTTATTGTTAGCTAGCAGCTATAACAAAATATATGAACTTAATATACTGTTTTATTTACTAGAATTTCGTAAGGTATATTATAAGAGTAAAGTAATTGCTAAGTATATGAGTCGATAAGTAAGTATAGCTACAGTGATACATTATTTGAGAGTCAAAATACACTTAAAAAATAAAAAAATAAAAATTAGCTTAGCCTAAAGAAAGTGTTTCAGTGGCATATGGATTGGCGTATTAGGAGTTAAGTAAATGTAATATTTAGTGGGCTGTGATAAGGGATATGGATTTTATGCGGTGTATTGTAAACTATATTTATTTTCGTATTTAATTATATTAAATAAGTGTTTTGTTTGTATGCTAATCACACAGATTGTTCTGGAAGATTTTCCTGTCAGGCATTTTTGTCGATTGTTGCGCGCGTGCGAAGCTAAAGTTCAAACAAGCGCTCGCGCGACGTAGGCCTAACGGTCGTTTTGGGGGCTTTTTTTCTTTCAGAAAGAAGAAGTGCTGAAAGAAAGCGGCGTCTTGGTTTTGTGGAGAAACAGAGGATACACCGTAAAAACCACACACCCTCTGTGTTAAATAAGGTAGCTAGTGTGTCAAAATAGTAAGGTACTATGATAAGGGTGTCCGATTTGTTTTTAGTTATACGAGCTTATTTGGGTACAGAAGCTAACAGCTAGGCGGTTGTGACAGCAGACTGGAGGAACAGGGTGAAGGAGTTAATTGACTGCAGAAATGAAAGGTAGGCTCCTCTCTCTCTTTTTTTTGTTGTTGTTGTAATTCCTCGTTCCCTTCATCCGTCTGCAACTGTTTAAAAGTCTGGCGTTTACCGGAAAAAAAGTGAGCCAGGAACGAGGAGAGAGGAAACGATGGGAAAAGGCGCTGTGAAAGAATCTCAACTATGTATTAAGAAAGTGTGTAAACAAGCTAAGCTGTAGGGGAAAAAAAAAACATTTAGGCTTTAAAAATGATAATAATTAGACTAATTAGAATAAATGTGTGCCAGTATTTTTTATGTATCATATCATAAAATATTCATTATACCAGAATATGACATGTTTGTGTTGCGAAACAAGAAATGTGGGATATATTCTATATGAATCGATGTTCCCTTTATACACTGCCTACGACATGAGGAAATAATAAGCTTAGGCACCCTATGTAGTGCACTATAAATCCAACGGGGAGACGTTTGGGTTTGGGCCCATGTTTGTTTTAAATATGACTATGTGTATCATTTTTGCATCTAATTATGTACATATAGTAAGCTGTAATAGATTTAAAGAGTGTGTTTTTAAATGGTGTAGCCTGTTTAAGCACCTCTGCCGCTTCTTCCAACAAATCTCAGGTCGTTGAAACGGGCCACTTGGTTCTTCATGACGGCGGACGCGTTCCTCAGCTCGGCTGAATAATTCTCGTCGTTTCCTGCCATGACGGTGACCAGGGTACCATCTGGAACATCACCAAGAGCCACCACCTGCACAGGGGATGAGGTAAAACACATACACACACACACACACATACACACACACACACACACACACACACACACACACACACAAACGCGCGCGCGCAGAAAACTTTGGTCAAAACCGCATCAGCTGGTACTCACTGC
>JAOUQY010000042.1:2986074-2997301 GCA_028566355.1 Doras micropoeus | reverse complement strand
AAAATACACTGATGCATCCTGCAAGAACAAAATATAACAATAATAATAATAATAATAATAATAATAATAATAATAATCTTAAATTATAGATACAGTAATAAATGTAAATCCATGTCCTACAAACTGCATCTATATAAAATGTCCAAAACAAAAACAAAAAGTCAGAAGCTCGGGAACACAGCAGTGGCTTGAAGTTTCCTAAAACGCTGCAGAAAAAAAAATTCTGTTTAAGAAAACTGCTGAAAGTAAGCAATGACCAAAGCTGAGCGTGTTTAAATAATATTTGCTGGTTTCTGGAATATATTGATGATAAACTGATCATTAGAAATGTAGAAAGTGTATTTCTGTACCATGCATAATCCAAAGGCATTGGGAAATAAAATGTTTAATACTACTATCACTAAGGGTTTGTTACTTATGATTATTATTATTATTATTATTATTATTATTATTATTATTATTATTATTATTAATGTTGATGCTGTTATTAGCAGCAACAACAACAACAATAATAATCATCTTAGATCAGAAATACAATAATAAATCTCTTACGTACATTTGCAGAGAAATATAGAATATTTAAGATAGTTTTTCATTGTACTTAGCGCCGAGTCTGAAATGCGTCTTAAATACAGCCTATCCATTACTATATACAATAAGCTATATGCTTGGATTAAGCTAATACGCGTGGGAGAATTTTTCAAAAGGGAAAAACGGAAAATGCTTTCCCTATAAACAGCATGCGAGTCTTAACTCGGTTTAGTCTGTACTGTTTTACACATATGCGTTATAATTCAACTTAAAATGCTCCATTTAAAGCTTCACGCCGGGAAGGCCTGAAAATAGTGAATCTTTTTTTTGGAAGATGGTTAGATTGTTTCGAAAATGCCAAAAACTACAAATGTGTAAACAACAACAACAACAAGATCAACATTACAGCGCCTTCTTTCATTCATCTATTAGCGCTGGGAACACTGGGCGCATAACAGGGATACATCTGTATATAAATAAAAGTATATACTTACTATTTATAACAACAACAACAACAACAATAATAATAATAATAATAATAATAATAATAATAATAATAATAATAATAATAATCGTCATCATCATCATAATCGTCCCAGTGTGTATAACACAGGCACCTTCATTTTTCGTAAACGGACTTAATAAGTCGTAACGTTCATAATATGTGACTTATAGGTCAGTTAATGAACGCATATAGAACGTAATGGGCCTCTTAATAAACGGAGCTGAAAATCTCGCATGTGTCTAATAAATGAGCCTCATCCCCCCATCCTCCTGACCAATAGAGAGAGAGAGAGGGAGAGAGAGAGAGAGAGAGAGAGAGAGAGAGAGAGAGAGACTCTAAACTTAACTCATCACATCGGAAAAAATGAAAACGCGGAGGGTCGCAAAGCAAACGCCGGAGAGGCCGCAGAGAGTCAAAAACTCGCTGATCTGATTAATTCAGGACTATCTCTAAGCAGCGTTTGTAGCTTTGTCTGTTGCTGTGCAGCGTTTAACAATTTGTTTAATTCAGTAACACTTTTTTAGCAAGTCAGTATTGTGTCCTGTAGCGCAAAACATTTTAAAAAGCGTTCTTTGTCCTGTCAGACAATTAAAAGTAACGCACAGAGGTACGCCGGAGTCTCTGCACCGGGATCAGCACGGGCATCTCTCCGGTTCCGGTGGAGGGGTGAAGGGGGGGCGAATCCGTTCCGTTTCTCTTGAATCCGCTTCTCTCTCCGTTATCCGCTCGGTGAGAGTGTCCACGCGCTTTACAGACTCTTCTTCCGTCCTCGGACCCTTTAAGGCAAACAGCAGCGAGGACCAATCGCCGAGCCATCACGGCGGCTCCAGAGAAGAGGAAGCGGCTTACAGGAGCTCGGGTGCTAATTAGGCTGAACAGAATCTTCGCCACAACTCGACCAGGAACCGGTTCATGTGCGTCCATGGAGCGCGCGGAGAAGCAAACCGCGTCTGCCGTCGCCATGTGTGCATTTTGTACAGAGTTTTGAAAATCTTTTCGCTTCCACAACCGATACTCTGTAACTTATTTATTCCTGACTCAACTTTTTGGTGGAGTATTTCCCCCTGATCAGCGGACTTCACGTTAACTGTGACTGGCGGAAATATTTTTCCCGGTTTTAAGCACCATGTTTCAGCCTACACCGAAGAGATGTTTCACTATAGAGTCTTTGGTAGCGAAGGATAATAATCCTCCTCCTCCTGTTCTACCGGCGTCCAGATCTGAGGAGCCCACGCGACCCACGGGGGCGGCGGCGCTAAGCTACGCCGGTGCGAGCCACGTGAGCCCGTTTCTGAATGGCTTCACCTCCGGCCCGAGGGGCGTCTACTCCAGCGCGGACCTTGTATTCGCCGAGGCCATGTCGCACGCGCCCAGCTCGGCCGTGCCCGTTCACCCAGTCGTCCCAGCTCCCGCTCCTCATCCGCCGCCACCTCCGCCGCCACACGCGCTCGCTGCTCACCACGCGCTTACCTCCTCGCACGGGCCTCACGCGCTCTTTGCCAGCCAGCAAAGGGACCCTGCAACTTTTTACCCGTGGTTAATACACAGATACAGATACCTGGGGCACAGATTTCAAGGTAAGTTTAAAAACTAAATTATTATTATTATTATTATTATTATTATTATTATTATTATTATTATTATTATTATTAATAATAATAATAATAATATTATCTGTAGCTATCGTTCCTTTTGTAAATTCTCTTTTCTTTTTAAGTTTGTCTTGTTGCAGATCGAAAAGAAAAATTTAGCATATGTCTTACGGTTTGGAAATTCACAATATACATAGAGAAAGAAAGCGCAGCACTACATTAAACGAATATGAAAACGAACACAACGAAAATATGGTTTTAAATAGACTTTTCATATATCCTATAATAGCCTTGACGTTTTTTAAAAATTAAACTAATTTTAATTTTAGTTTTAAACTAATTTAGCTAATGTGTAATAAACATGCAGATAAACTCAAACTCTGAAATAGTTTACAACCTGAACTTTGATATTGTATTTCTGCAGTAGTCGTTACAATTATAGGCCTTTATAGGGAAAACAAAACTATAGCAAATGCAATATATTAGACTTAATTTAATCTAATTGTGGCCTATACAATCTAAACGGGCCTAGTGGGCCTATTTGAAGAAAGCTAAATAATATAATACAATTAAAATAATATGGATCAAATTACAAGAGAAATAGACATGCCTCCTTCATTTGGTGTAAAACGATGACGCAAAAAATGAATATACATAGCCTATTATTTCTTCTGAATTAAACTGAGAGGCCATTTATCCTGTTCTCTCCTGTCTCTCATAAACAAAGGCTTAATGTAGTGTGTTTGTGGGAACTGGAGTTGTTCTGCGTTAACGCAGTGGCATCGAAACATGGAAAATAAATAAACAGTGCTTGCATTTATCCAATCCAGGCCATGAATGGGCTAACACAAACACAAAGTAACGCTATTACGAACAAAATATGAATGAAAGGTTTTTTTAATCGACAGTATGTGTGCGTGTTACTAACCTATATGTTGCAAGATCACTTTTTTACGGTTTACTTTATGATGATTAGTGTTTTAGTCGAACGATTGCGGTGAACCTGATCATGTTTTTATTAAGATGTAATTTGTTGCAGTCGTTTCTGAAAAAAATGGGATAGATTAGAAATGTGTGGTAATGGCTGCACTACTGGGGTAATTAATCGTTTAATGAGCAGCTAATACGTAACTAATTATTGGAAGACCTTTTATAATGATTTAAAATGTTAAATAAAATTATGATTTTAGCGCTATGGTTAAATTCAGACTATAGACAATTCAAAGCCCTGTACTGAGTAATGTGAGAGCTATGAGACGAAGAGGTGAAGACGAATCGAATAATTACACAGGGACATGTCCAGAAATACATTTAAGTTTAAAATAAATTTGCATCGACTACACAGTGTACATGGTGCCAGAAATTTCCTGTGCTACGTTTTTTATTTACTGTATTGAGTTTTGGTGTGTTAATACAAAAGCCTGATGATATCTTATAAATCTAATATAGACAACGATATAGCGTTTTATGTGCAGCAAACGATCATGTTCGTGCATTATTGCAGGAAACGAAACGAGTCCGGAGAGTTTCCTTTTGCACAACGCGCTCGCCAGGAAGCCCAAACGGATCCGCACGGCCTTTTCTCCGTCGCAGCTGCTCCGGCTCGAGCACGCGTTTGAAAAAAACCACTACGTGGTGGGAGCAGAGCGGAAGCAGCTCGCGCACAGCCTCAGCCTCACAGAAACTCAGGTAGGACCACATCTACCTGCCTCTGAGATACATGTGCATGACAAAAATTTGCGCTTGTTTATATTGGATTTTATACATAATAACAGCGATTGCAGTCTAAGCCAAATGTGCATGACAAAGTGCATTGTAGTGAATTAAAGTAAATAACTTGTCAAAGTCTGAAACGCATGCACGCGCCTTCTTCATCCTAACTCACTGTACAAAATCTATTTTAGCATGCTTGCTTGTATTTTTTTATCAAAATGCACGACGAAGCGATTATGTTTTTTTTTAACGCTGCGTGTTTTTACATGTCCGCTTTTATCTAACCTGTAAGAGCTTGAACTTGGAAAAACAGAATCCATGTTTGATTGCTTTTGCTAATTTTTTTTTCGTGATCTAATATTTAAACTATCAAGCCACTTCCTCTACACCTTTTTCATCTTAAAAAAATCCACTATGACTAGTCTGGACATTAATCAAACACACGGGTAATATTTAATTATTAATTAATATGTAAATGATGTGGTGATTTTAGGAATGCAAATGTACAACTAATGAACGTCTCAAACATTAAGGCTATTTGCTTCTGTTATTGTTTCAAGTGGTTCACGGTTGAATTCGTGTTGACCCGTAACAAAAAAAAGACATTTATTTAGGCTGAAAATGAAAGTTTGGTTAGGATCAGGATTAAGGGCACCGTGTAAGCTCGATTTAACTCGTCATATTAACTCCTTATAGAAAATGTCTGGCACTTATCCGGTTAACCAGTTTAAAGGGGACACTTCAGAGAAAGAGGCGCCATATTTAGAGTCGTATTTGTGTTTATATGGCTCGGTGGCTGTATTGTGCCCGGTGTGAGCGCAGATCCCCTTTTCTAAACGAGGCCAAGAGGGAGAAATGGACTATAGGAGCCACTTCAATGCTTCAATTAGCGTCCTGAAAAAGCGCATTAAATGCACCTCGCTGGCCAAGCTCGCTTTGCGGCTGATATGAAGGATAAAAGATGACGAATTCAATCTAACGGCGCAAACGAGTGAACAATGTGCAAGGAAAAAAGTTTTCCCTTCCTTCTGTGCTCATTCAATATCCTGGCTCAATAGTCTATACACCTCGAATGCAGAAATCCCTCAGTGAATAACAGTGGCAGACTCATTTTGGACAAAATAAATGTCTTGCTTGGAAATGTATTTTTTTGCTGTACTGTTACAGTTGCACTGCACCAAACACCACTGCAGTGATTCTCTACAGCGCATTCTCACTGGTCAAATGTGCAAAAATAACTGCATGAAAGAGCATTAAGTGCGGAAGTGTAACATCATGCATGATTGTGTGTTTACAACATTATATACACCAATGCTATATATACCATTCACTTTATCACACTATGCAATGCCTTTTCCCCCATTGGTATTATTTATGCACTTTCCAAAAAAAGGGCTATAAAATATTTTTATATCTTTAGTAGCCATTTTGTACCTCAAAATTTGGGTCTAAAAGCTAAATTACCATATGACGTACCTTAACTCATTTGTTAAAGGTATAATTCAGGTTTTCACGTAAAAACGTGGATACATATTAAAGATAGAAAAGACGACAAGTTCAAGTTGTAGCACTAACATTATTAGTTAGTATTACTGACTATTATTTCGTCCTGCATTTTAATATTTTATCGTTGCTGTGCAGGAGGCGCAGAAACACAGTGGAAAGCACCGACTAACAGAATGGGATTGTTTTGTTTCTTAATGTTTCGAGTATATGCAATTATACATGTTACATAGTGTTATAGCTAGTCCTGCTAGGCTATGTGGTATAGTGTACTCCGTGAATGGCGTTGATTTAGCCTATGCACATTGACTGCACGGTTGGTCGTGGTGCACTAATGGTTTCTTGCGTATATAATTCTATAATTCTATATCTGGAAAAAGTGCGTAAAAAACTGTAAGGTTTTTTCCATTTCCATAAATAAAGGTACTTTTCTTCTTTGTCACTGTTGTGTTACCGTTAAGGGAGTAGTTTGTATCTTTTATATAGAAAGGTGGTGCACCTTTAATTATATTTGTTTACATAGTGGCCCTTAGGGTCCAATTATGAACATTATATTAATTTTAAAGGTTTCCGGTAAAAAAAAGATATGCACTAAAGGAACAAAATATGTCGTATTGAGATGGTGCCATTCCATTATTTTTGAGTGCACACTTAGACTAGCATTATTTATTTTCTTAATTGTAATCTATGCTGTTTACAAATGGGCAATTATGACAGAGACTCGAACTCTAGTCAGAAACGCGAAGATCCAGCGGAAGCGACTTTTTTTGTCCGTTTTTAAGTACCCGTAGGTGTATATTTAGATTGTGGTGTTGTGCCTCGTCAGGAAAAAGATCGCTGAATCAAACGGAGACTCGCTATTTAGACGGCACTCTCGGATAGAGTGACTGTGTGCCTTTTTTTTCTTGTATAAGGCTATTCATCTTATTCCAGACCCGTCACTGATACTAAAAGCTGAGAGGCCAGCTTGCTTTTTTTTGGTCAGTGCAAAAAAAAAAAAAGAAATAAGAAAACATTACCATTAGAATGGTTTAGGATTATTCGATGCATGTTTTGTGTTATTTATTTAGTTATTTATTCATTCATTTTCCCCTTTTTGCTTCCCGACAGGTTAAAGTTTGGTTTCAGAACAGAAGAACGAAATTTAAGCGTCAGAAACTGGAAGAAGAAGGCTCGGACTCGCAGCAGAAAAAGAAAGGCACGCACCACGTGAACCGGTGGCGGCTCGCGACAAAACAGGCGAGTCCTGAGGAAATAGACGTCACGTCGGACGATTAAAAAAAAGAAACAACCCAAATAAATAATTAAATCAACAAACAAACAAATAAATAAAAGACTCGAGGTGTTTTTGAAGCCTGGAAAGCACGACGTGGAGTGAAAATTGTGACACGGATAAAGGACGAAATGCAGAAAAAGAGAGCGCAAGAGAGCCTGTTTCTCTTCTTCGGATCTCAGCAGCTCGACGGTGAGAACATTCTACCGCTGTCACCACCACGAAACTGTCAATACTGTTTTCCACGTTGCCAAGGCAACACGATTGACAGGTAGTATATAGCCACGCCCCCCGCCCCACCTCATCAACACACTCAAAAAAAAAAACACAACTCCTAATGCGCATAGGACATTTGCACTTCTTGAGAATATTTCTCTTCAAAACTACCAAAACACATTTTTTTTTTTGCAAAACTTGAATTGCATGATACAGAGCAAAGATTTTTTTTTCGGGGGGCGTAGGTGAATTTAATTTAGCCCTTCTTGCAAAGTAACTTTATTCGGATTCTCTTTTTCAAGCTGGGAAATGTCATGTGTGTGTTTTCTGTTTTGTTTCTTTTCTTAAAAAAAAAGAACAGTGTGCAGTCTTTGAATTTATAATTATCGTGTCCAAGTGGTTGTGAAAACGATATGAAGTAGCAATGCTGCGTTAAAGTGTTTTTTAATAAATAAAAAAAAGAAAAGAAAAGTGATGAACACAGAACAATTACTCACAGTTTAAAATAAAAGGTCAATTGACATTCCTTGAAATTATTAGATTTACCAAGACGCCCTATTTTTGGTGCAAATCTCTCACTCGTCATTTCCCACAAAATACTAAAAAGAATAATTGAGCGCCGCCAAGCAGCAAAAACTTCAAAAGCACTGAGCATATATATTCCATGTACAGAGATAGCCTACTTAAAAAATGCTAATGTTTCTGTTAGAAAATTCTCTTTTACCAGAATGTAAATATTTTTTGTGTTTTTGTGTTAAGTTTGCTACAATTTTAACATAAAAATATACTTCCAAGAAGTATATAATTGTCAATATTTTGTCAATAAAGTTTTATCATGTTGCTCAGAATAAAAAACAGAAAGCCTCGGGAGTTTGTGAGCAGTAGCTAAAACTCATATCATTTTTACTTGGTCAGTGTGGACGATCTCGACATCAAAACAAACACTTTTATAAACTCACTAAATATTTCAGTGTTATAAAAAAATAATATGGGTTCTGTTTCATTAAAACGCATGCAAGATAGCAAAGTAATCAGATAATTGAAACAGATTAGCGGTTTAGATCTGAAATTTCAAAATGAATAAAATATAGAGTAGTCTCTGATTATAGTCACAAACAGGTCTTTATGTATTTATGTAAAATATATATGATAAAAAAATGGAATAACAGGCTGCATTATCATATGCCTATATGATCACATATATGTTCATGACGATTATATTAATAGTCAACCCAAAACATGTGGGATAATATTTTTCATAAGATTTCATAAGATTATCCAAAGGCAGGAAACAAAAAACAAGCACGGAATGGATGCTGTTGCCAGATAGCTACTTTTACCAGCCGAGGTGCTTGATGATGATGTTTTTTTCTTCCTTGCGTCATTTTTCCCTCTCGTCCTGATGGACGGCATTAATCAGTTTTATTTCCACGGACAGAAAAAGCAGCGTCTGGACCGTTCAGGCCACAAAGAGTCCTTACAAGCTTTTGTGAAAGTGCAAATCAGTTTAGGCAATTATCATACGAGTAATATGAAGGGAAAGGGAGGAGGGATGCGTTGCCCTGTGGTCCACTTTAATCTGTTAATCCGTGGATCCAAAGGGGGCCTGGTTGGACATAATTTACTACAATCTGACTGCCCCGCACAAGGCGATAAGGGGAAAGCCCCAAATGTGTCTCAAAAATGGAAGCTTTGTTTTAAAACCGTGCCATTTTTGAGCAGTGCGTTAGGCTTATTTGTTTGCATGCATTTAGAGCCAATCATTTCTTGTTGGGATACTGACAAATGTCAAATGTACACAATGTTATACACACTACTTTTTTATTTTGGAAAGTTGGCGCAAGACATATTTTTTGCACAAGGCTCTACTCGGAAGAGAATATTTGATGGCCTGTGAACTATAACGGCAATAAAAAAATCTTCAGAGAAGCTTTGGAACCCCCCTCCTCATCCCACCTCCACCCCGACTCCCTTAAAAGCTTTATTACAAACCCAGCTTTGAAATAGAGGGATTAGGAGCCTGAAAGGGGGGTCCCACAATGGCTGCAAGAAAAGGTTTCATGCTAATGAGGTTAATGCCCTTTTGTATCTCTGGACTGCACAACTTCATTACTCCTATCTGGAGGAGCTCAGTCCACTCGAGCCCCCGACTCCCCCACCCCTCCGTATCCAAAAAAAAAAAGAAAAAAAGAAGGATTTCATTGCCGTCCTGTTCAAACTAGATAATTATATCTTTTCAAGTTGGCACTGAGATAAAGACAAAGTGCCTTGATCCGCTGCAAACAAATTTGGCGCACCATAGCGGCTTGCTTTTTTCCGCACAGCCAGTTTCAATGCATCAAGTGTTTTACGTTTAATTATGACAGGTAGGCCGAATTACTTTAAAAACATACAAAAGAGGAAGAAATATATTTAGCAGTGTAGATATAAAAAAACAAACAAATACATATAGCAGCATGGGCTAAGCACCATGTCTTAAGAGATCACAAGAGAAAAAAAATCTGTATTTTTGAAACGAAAATGGAGGAACGGTGAATTTTACGCGCAGGACAAAATGTTTGAAATAATGTTTTTATTTTCGAAACTTTTATTGTCTGACTCGATTAGTTCATATTCTATCAATGGAAAATGAAGAATGAGCTAATATGATCTAATACTCTATGATCTAATCTGGTACTTCTAATAGGAAACGAATGGCCTTATGATAATGATTTATCAGTTCCGATTTAAGAATAGGATGCATGCACGCATGATCAGCAACAGATGCTTTATGGGATGTCTCACAATTGTACTTTATCAGTTGTGAATTCCACAAGACCAGTCTTATTTTTCCAATAATAGGTCATACTGGAGAATCACTCTAATCACTCATTCCCATTTTCCAATTCTGTTCTAATTCATACCATCATTTCGTAATAGGTTCTCTATTTACAAATCAATTGGGTCACAATTATCACTACTTTCCCCCTGATTATTCTATTAGTTTAGTCTCTTCTATTCATCCGCATCCCCGAAACAGTGAATGGTGGATTATTAACTCCACCTAACGCGCTATGAATATCCTGCCACGAATTACCTTTTTTCCCCAACAAGCCTGCTGGGCCGGTGACCCCGTGACCCGCTTACCTAACCTCACAGTGCGTTAACACGTCAGAGGGGGAGCATTAACTGCAATGCCACGCTTATGGAGTAAAAAAGCGATCAATCACGAAACTTCCAGCCAGCCGGCATTCATGCAAAGCACAACTAGCTATTAAATAGCACAAACACAACAGACAGACGGAGAGAGAGATAGACTGAGTGAGAGGGGGATAGAGAGAGAGGGAGAGAGAGAGCAGAAACCTTGCGCGAGTGATGCTCCAATTGGCCTTCATTTAAAAACAGCCTCCTATCAAATAACCCCAGTGACCCAAAACCTCTAATCGGCAATTACTAGCTTTAATTACATCCGCTCATCCGGCTGAATGGCACTTTTACCAGGACGCAGGACGCACTCAGCGCGCAGGATAAAGCCACGCATTGAATCCCAGCACCTGTAAACATTGCATAATTGCACATGTGGAGATAAAAAAACACGCTGGCATTAAAACACGGCGCTCCAAAATGACATTGTGGTATTTTGACAAATTGAGGATGTGTATCCCATAAATCAGACCTTTGTAAGAGATGCATCGCACTTTTGACTCCAATTCGTAATTATTCCTATTTTGTGCGCTTTATAAAATCTGAGTGGACCCAGAAATAAATATTTAACTTAACGTGTGTATACGTGCACGATAATTTAGGTAGAAACACCACCATTTCGCATATTTATTCACATCAAATGTAAATAAGTGATTTATTGACATTGTGGAAGTCAGATGAAATAAAATTACAGTTTCCCGTTTATTTATA
>JAOUQY010000042.1:2400919-2411330 GCA_028566355.1 Doras micropoeus | reverse complement strand
CAGTTGAGGGTTAAGGGCCTTGCTCAGGGGCCCAACAGTGGCAACTTGGTGGTGCTGGGGCTCGAACCCCCAACCTTCTAGTCAGTAACCCAACTCCTTAACTATTGAGCTACCCCTGCCCTATCAAGGTGACAGTGGTGAGGAAAATCTCTCTGAGAAAAGAACCAGACTCAAAAGGATACTGGTTCATATAGAAGACTAAATAAAACCAGTATTAATCTGTTGGAAAGATGTTCAATCATGACGTATTTAGGATTTATGATCTTTCTGATTCCAGGAGCAGGAACAGTTCTTAAATATTTAGCATGTCCACGTGGGATCATGAGGCTCAGCATCTTTCCTTCATGCATCTGCGCAAACAGATCATTATAGAACTGCAAGAAGCACAAAACAAATCAATGGGTGGTTTAAAAAGTGTGCTTACTTACTGTTGGCTCATCTCCATGTACTGTTAGAAAACTAAGCTTTATTCTTTTTATAATAGGCAAAGTAAATAGATGCTTGATGTAGCTTATGTGTAGAAACGGATGAGATCAGGTCGGTAATTGCACACTGATCTTCCTGCTCTTATCGTTTTACTGGCTACTTCCTGCTCTCGTCCTACTATCTCCTTCCAATGATCTGTTCCATCCTACTTTCTCTGGGAAGCCTTCATCTTCCTCATGTTGGAGCAATGGGAGGGGCTGAGTGAGTGAGTGACAGGTCTGACAAGGGAGAGGCTCAAACCAGGCTGTTTACAGCACTCAGCAATCTCTTGGTCTGTTAATACTGCAGAGCACTAGCATGGATCCATGTCTCTCTCTCTCTCACCCTCTCTCTGTCTCTTTCTGTGTGCTCCTTATCTTTGTTCTTCACTGTTCCCTTCTGTGTATTCTCCATCAATCCTCTCTCTCTCTCTCTCTCTCTCTCTCTCTCTCTCTCTCTCTCTCTCTCTCGCTCACTCTCGCTCTCTCTCTAACAGGGAGGAGCAGTTATAGTCCTGCCTCTCTCTCTCTGATCCTCTGCCTCTCTCTCTCTCTCTCTCTCTCTCTCTCTCCTGGCATCAGCAGTATCAGCAGCTCCTGGTGCATGCCAGACAGGAGCGCGGCATCCGTTTGTGATGACACCATCCCAGTCCTGGGACAGAGAGATACAAACAAACAAATAATTAAGAAAGCTGGCATTCTGACTGGATGGCAGTGTTGGGTAAAGAGAACACGAGGAAGACCTGAGCTCAGGGATTTTTTTTCTATCCTCCCTCTCTTTTTTCTGTCTTTACTGTCTGTCTTTAGCACCCTCCCTTCCCCCTTCCTCCTTCTCTCGCTCCCTCACTCTGCATTCTCCATCCCTCCCTCCCTCCCTCCCTCCCTCTCTCTCGCTCTCTCTCTCTTTCTCTCTCCCTTTTTTTTCTCAGTGGCGGAATGTAGCGGAGGACTGAGCGTGCACTTGTTCAGTCCATGCTGAATGAACAGCAGTGGGACATGGCTCAGATGCTGCTCAAGCAGGAGAACGGATTTATCTTCCCTGTGGATTTGATCGCACACTATACGCTGACCTTTGCTGGCTTCGTGGTCTTCTGCTCCTTGTTCTGTAGCTGCTGAATTTGTTCTTTTGGCTCCAGCGTGAGTAACAGAATTTGGTTGCTTTCCCTTCTTTATAGATGGTATCCGTTAGAGGTTCAGCCGAGGGAGGGGATGCTGGGAATCACGGCTGCTTGCTGGAGGGTTTGACTCTATGGAATATGCAGAGCTGAGTCAGCGAGTGCTAACGGGAACCTAACAGGAGTCACAGAACAAGACAGTGACCAAGCTGGGAGAAGCAACTGTAAAACAGTCAGCCCTTTTTGGAAAACTGTTACCTCGCTGAGAAACATCTAAGGAACCATAAAATTGAGGGATTGTTTCTGACAGGTCAGATTGGTGCCTGATCTGAAAGACAGGATTTAAGGAGTCATAACGCAAGAGTGTGCTGCTGCATCGGGCTCTGCCGAGCACCTCCTCACAGACGCATACACTCTCTGCATTCATCCCCTCTTGCTCCACCCCTCTGTCCGGCGTCTCCTCGTTTTCCTCTGCCTATTCTATTTGTCCTTGGAACCTGAGTCCTATCTAACCCTGTTTATGCTCACCTGTTTCTGGAACAGGACTAAAAGGATCATCCCATGTTGGATTCTGCCAGCCCAGGTTTTTCAACCTCTGGAATTCTACTGTGTGTCTGTGTGTGTGAGCTTGAATGTGTGAGATTGCTTTTGCGGCATTGAGTGTCTGTTCTTTAAGGTGTGATGGTAGTATGTTGGTGAGTATTTGCATCTGAATGTGTGTTCTGCTGGAATTTCTTGATTTTTTTTGATCACCTTGATGTTCACCGCCATGAGCCACCCTTCTATGATCCTCGTGTGCCTGCTGAGTGCCCGACCCTGGGGTTAACCCTCTCTAAGCCTGGGCAGAATGAGCGAGACTTCTGGAGCTGTGACCACCTCAGGGGTGGTGATTCTGGAGGAGCCTGAGGTTGGTGGGGCTTCTGGGGGACGTCAAGGTGGAGAGCGTGCTGGAGCTTTTAGATGCACCTTTTGGCCAAGACAGCAGACTTGGCTGTGTGTAGTTCCCCTCCTGATTGGCTTTGTGGGTCTTGGCCTTAGCCTTATGCTGCTTAAATGGATCGTTGTGGGATCTGTGCAGGACTATGTACCCACAGACCTTGTGGATGCTAAAGGTATTGGCCAGGATCCCATTTTCCTATCCAAGCCAAGTGCTCTACCCAAGGGACCAGACAGCACCACTTCCTCCACCACCACCACGACCACCATGATATCCTCGACCATCTCCACTATTACCACAGCAGTGAGGGGCAAAACTCGAACAGCAGCACCTCCACATGCCACCCCAAGGGATGGAGGTTCCTCTGGCAGCCAAGTGACTCAGAAGTCCACCACCACTACAGCCTCTGGCACTGCCTCCCCTGGCCGGGCATCCACCACCAGCCCATCTTCATCCAAACCAACTGTACTCAATGACTCAACCCGAGAGCACTCAACTACAGAGAGGCCGGTCAACACTCCAGCAAGGACCCACATTAGCCGCAAGACACGTGAGTCCTGTGATCTCTGAATGTTTCCTGCTGCTCTGGGCATAGTTGGGTTTGTTTAGTAAATATTGAGTTGAGTTGATTGCACTGTGAGTTTTGATTGTTGGTTTATCTCAGGGCTCTCAGTTTTATTTGGATGCGTGATGGAATTGTGTTCCAATCAATTTATTTCAAACTATTTTCACCAGTAGCTAAGTGTATCAGCATAAGTAAGTTGTACATGTACTTGTAATTTGCCCTTACATTAATGTAGGGTATGGTTCAAAGATCCCTGTTGAGGTCAAAGTGCATACCAGTCATGTTTTGGCACTGCTGGGGCAGTGGTCAAAGATTCAAGGGCCCAACATTGAAGGTCTTCAGCTGTTGGGATTTTAACCAATTGTATTGAGGGCACTAGTACAAATCGAATCACTGATCTGTCACTGCTCCATAAACTTATTTAACCTGTTATGAAAAAACAACCTGATCTTTACTATTATAATCTGCTCTCGGTTACATATGTTACAAACAGAATGGGAATTTTACTCAAGAAATGGAAAAAAAATGATGACTGATCGTTGCTACATATTTCACATTACTGTTCCTTGCACATGGATTTGAGGGAAAAATGGAATTGAGTCTGCAAAAGTGTAACCTAAATGTAGACATTTGGCCACCTGGACACTTGAATAGCTGTAGTCATAGCATGGTGTATAAACTTGTTTGGCTCACTGTTTTACATATTTGCATGCAGTTGTAGATTTACTCAGATATAGACTACAGCTTGTAGGTCTCTCTCTCTCTCTCTCTCTCTCTCTCTCTCTCTCTCTTTCTCTCTCTCTCTGTAGACTGTGACTCCTTTGGGTGTGATGGTCTAAAAGCAATAGGCCATTAGTCTACTGGGTCTATTTCTGCATTGCTTACTTATCACAGGAGGAAGTTTCTAAAATGAATTATTCAGAGGTTAATGTAATAAGCTATAAAGATCTGAACGAATGCATTATATGTTTTGACTAATGATGGGACTTCATTTGTAAGAACTGCTTTTCATGTTCTTTATATGGTTTTGACACTTTTCGACTTGAAGTTTTAGCTAGAATCATACATACATGTATATGTGCAAACAGTAGTGCTAGAGTATGGTTGAGTGCTTTGGTTTCTATGAGCTGAAAGAGTTTCAATCACACAGTTTATGTTACAATCTTTGAGGACTGAACATGCGATTGTATTTTCAAACAGTAATCTAGTTATCTGTGTTATTTTGACAATATAAATATATATAGCTTTCTATACCAGATTTGTGACAGACTACTTTTGCTGTTTTGTGATTATTCTGTGCTAACAGACTGATAACATATTCATTGCTGATTTAGCTTCAACCAGTGATCTGTGAGGTACAAGCATTTGCAACCAGTTCCCCCACTGGCTAATTTGTGCCAAATCTCATAGATTAATCATATCATGAGATTGTAGATGATGGATCACTTCCGTGTCAGATTCCTGCTACAACTGGCTGATGACGGTCATGCTATTCCGAATAACGGACTAACACGTTAAGACGATAATAGATTGTCCTTTTATGTAACACGAACAATTTGACTTCAGAGAAACCGGTGTTTGAATGTTAGAGTCACTGAGATAGGTTGGTGGAAAGTCGTCTATCATGCATGCATATCGAATTTGGTCTGAATATGCAGAAGCATTGCAGATATGTTCAGATCTGATTCTGTCCAAATCTTCTGAGACTTCCATAAACTGTCTGATCATTTAACCACTTGAATGCACCCACAATGCATTCAAGATGACCACAAATCACAGCCTGCCATTTTATAATGTGACAGCATCTAGGGAAGCTGGCAAGACCTGTCATTCAATGTTGTTCAATCATGCAAATCAGCTCATTTTCAAAGCTTATGCCAAATACCCGGCCTGTTATTTTAACGAAAAAAAAAATGGTTGACAGTAAATCTGCTGATGTCTTACAGGGACTGAGATAACAATACCTAAGAGCATGGTGACATACATCACTCATCATAGCTCAAGCATGTTTATCTGGATCGTTGGATGTGCTGCAGAGGGGTTTGACATCAATCATCTCATTTAACATCTTTGCATATAGCTAACGCAAGACGGTTGGATGTGAAAGCTGAATTATAATGATACAGAGACCTTACGCTTGGATGTTATTGCTCTCCCGATGCAGCTAAAAAGCTCTCCTTTGGTGTTCAGTCTTGAATATTTGATCTGACTCTCTCACTCTGGCAGAGTGTGATTCACTGGCACTCTGTGAGATTACTTTGGTCTGTCTGTGCTTGATCCAGATTAATTTACCATCACTCCTGAGATAGGAGAAAAATGCAGCAGTCTTTAGGCTCCATCAGGTGAAAAAATGAACTTTGCAAAGATCATGGACATTAATTGGAGTCATATTTTCTTCTATTATTCTATATCTTCTATTACTATCTTACTATATTACTGTATATTCCCGGAAGATTGGTCCTATCCAACTGGTTTCTGTATTTTGTTTGTATAATATGTATATAATAAAGATGAAAGTTGGAAACTTTGGGGTCCAAGTATCTCCCGAGTGGCCACTGCTTGCCAACTTGCCAATGTACAAAAAAAACAGTCAAGTGATCCATTGCAAGTCAATTATGAACATGGGGCAAATTTCATTTTATTCAGATTGGACAAGAGAAAGTCTTTTTAATGTTTTAGCATCTCCTTTTGACATACATGCATCAAAATTGGTAGACTACTTCAAAATCATATCCTATACATTGGAAAATTAGATTTGAATAGCCCGAAGCATTGTACAGATACAGACTGTTGTCCTCTTTTTGGCAGGTTGATCTGCGTGATTTATATTAAAAATGGAGCTTTAATAATAATGCGGGGTTGTAATTTGTTCATAAGATATTACTAATGTATATCTTAAAGAATGTGTAGGGAATCTGATTTATCACTTAAGATACGGATAAGGGTAGAGAGAAAAAAACAGCATAACATACAAAATAATGGAAAGGCTTTTCACATTTTTTTTTTCATATTATTTTTAAATGCATGCAAGCCTAATTTAACATTTAACAGCCATAATCATTTATGATTAACTGTACTTAATCATTCGAGTCGGCTATGAAATAAGGCTCACTTTCGGATCGAGCCGTCCTGCACGCTTTATATATGGTTAGGATGATTCTTTATTACCTCTGTAAGAAAGGTGTTAGGAATACACGGTGTTAATGGTAAATGTCCGTAATTAACTATGTATGTGCTGTAACACTGTATGTAGACATTCTTTCTTTAAAAAATAAGTCTCTATTGTGAATAACGATCTATCTCTGTTATAAATGTACTGCTGATATCATGGTATAAATATATCATCACATCACCCAGGCCCACTGTGTTCCACTGGGATCCATGACTATAAGCTAGACTTACACATTGCTCTTCCTGATTAATGATGGAGCCCCAGTTGGTAAACGCCCACGCTGGTAGTGCAGTAAAAAAATTCACATTTTGTAAGCTATTCAAAAGGGACTTAAGGTCATAGCAGGGCTACTTGCCTTTTTTTTTTTTTTTCGTTTGGATTTCTTGATCCATATGCTCACTTTAGGATTATTCACCTCACTGAACGAACCACAAACAGAAATCCATTTGGTAAAATGGTGGATTCATTAACTCAAGTGTGTGGTTGTTGTTTTTTCTAGAGCTGTCACGCGATTACATTTTTAAATCGCCGTTAATCGCTCGATTAAAATTTTTAATCCTGTGTTAATCTCAGTTTTAATGAGCATTTTGATCTGTACATGCAGGTAGGCATCGTAGGGCCAAACGTTGTTGTCATTTATGTTACGCTGGTGTATTTTAAGACATTTACATTTACATTTACATTTTTAATTTTTTAATAGTGATCCATTAACCCTGACTGTACTGTTTCAGCTGTTCAGTAGATCCAGTATATAAGTACTATTATAGCTACTACCTCATAAGATATGAGATATATATGGTATGTAAGAAATAAAAACATGGAAAATGTGATGTAATGCAGCCCAACACCAAGCAGCGTTACTGTTACGACAACAATTTTAATATTTCTGTCTAATAGCATGTCCAGATGTCTTGTCTTCTTTTTAGCACCATTCTCTTGAAGTTAACAAGCCAAAAAATTGTGGCTTGTTGTGAAGAAACAGCAGTACAGAGCCCTCCATCATAATGACTTTCCTGTGGCAGAAATCCTAATTAAACCTTGACCTTTGTTACAAAGCAGTGACACCTTTCTGAAGTGTTAAAAACAACTCTTGTTACAGGAAACTTGACCATATCTATGAATGAGCTCTTACTAGAGAAAAGATAACATGTTAGAATGAGCACTATAATACAAGCTTGGACCTACAGTCGAACGTACTGTTATAGAACATGAATCAACAGCTTCTGAGCAATCAGAATCAGGAACAGTGTATCTGGCCCAGGTTTTGCCTCTGGTGCGCTTCCTGATGCAACCCTCCCATTGGCCAGGCTTGGGACTCCCAGTGTGTGCATTGTGCCCCTTGGTGGCTGGGATGAGCAGCAGGTTGGGGGCCTTACTCAGAGGCCCAGTGGCAGTAGCCCTGATGTTGGGGCTTGAACTCCCAGCCTTCCAATCAACAACTTGGAGCCCTACCCTACTAGTCTACCACTGCCCCAATTATGCAACAGTGTATGATCACTATAACGTTTTAGTCATGCACATCAAACAAGGAGCTATTTGTAAATTCAAGTGGAAAAGAGCGTCAGAGCCAGGAAGCTTGGTTTCATGATCTAAAAACTCCATTAAAATGGAAATAAAGGTATTTTTTCTCCTTATTATACGGTTCCTGGATGCAGTTTGCTGATATATTAATAATAATAAATGATATCCATTTAGATAATGCATAAAGGACCTCATGACTGCATGCTTTAATGGTTTCCCCTCGCCCCCATGCTACCTCCTTCAAGTCATGATTGACTTTGTTATCAGCTGAGAAGGCAGAGAAGCACTGATCTGACAAAGTCGTGCCCTGACCTGACTCAATCCGAGTAAGCAAGAATGGACTTAATCTGAACTCCACTGATCAGAGCACTTATCCGATACGATCAGCTATAAAATTAAATTTGGTTACCGTATCAGCCTAAAGAAGTGGGGCTCGGCTGAATCCGGCTGTTTTTTTTTTCTTTCCTTTTCAGAGATGAGTGCTCTTTAATGGCCATTGATTTTCCTCTTGTTTCATAAAGTAAGCTTGATGAGAATGATTGGATACTCTTTCTATGGTTTCCTCAATGTCAGCTACTGACCATTATCCATTAACCATGACATAACCTTTTTAGATCTCTTCCAAAGATGCCATTAGTTATTTACTCTTAACCATCATTTCCTGACTCTGACTTAAACCAGTGATTCGTTTGTTCCACCCAAGCTCACTTCCCATTCCCATGACCATTTTAGACATGGTTGTAAAAGAACTCTAGCTCCATTAAAGCACATTTTCATGACAAGACCATCTCAATAAAACTTGTCACCTTGATTTATCCTTATGTGACGTCCTGGCGAGGGAAGCAATCCTTAAATATTAATGACAAGAAAGAGAAACATATTCAATATGTAGAGGATTGCTTAAATAATTGACGAAGGCAGGCACTGATGAATTATCTGGGGGAAGGGTATATCTGAGTCCTTTCGACCCAGTTTGAGGAAAGGAGCAAGATGAAAGAAGGAACTTTGCGTGTTTTCAGTGAGAAAACAACTTGGCCACTTGAAAGCCCTTTTTTCCTCAGGACTCCTGTTGAGTTTTCCCAGAGCTCCCCAAAGTTGGAATGACGAAGGTTGCAAAGTGGTTTCACATTAGTTCGGTTTCCGGGCAGAGGTACTTGGATAAAGAGTTCAATTTTCATTAATGAAGATTTGTCTCTGAGAAATAAATTTTCATCTTTGGGACAAGCTCTGGAGACTTTCGAACCGCTTCTTTTTATTGAAATTTTCATTTTGAGGGATTGGAGAGGGTTTCTCATTTTAACCTCCATGCTACCATGATTACTTTCTAATAATACTTATGATAAGACCATGATAATGAAAGATTGTGTCCAGTTATTCATTGTCTTTTAATATATTTAATGAGTCAGTAAAAGTTGCCGTAATGGCAGGAATACTGATTGCAATATTATTCAGACATAGCAAGCGTTTTGTAAAATACACGACTCCCTTCTTCTGCTTCTTGGCTAAATACGGCTCTCTTGCATCTTAACTGCAATTTTGATAAATGAAACACTTCTGATTGTGTTTGCGAAGTAACAAATGCCTTCTTCGGGAGCCGGAATTAATGGTGGCCCTGTTAAAAAACGCAAGGATAGAAGATGCATGTGCTGTTTAAAATAAAACAATGAGCAATTTATTTGTTACGCTCAAGGCGACCCAAAGCAGATGAAGCTTTGTCTTCATTAGCCCAGGTTTTGTTTCAGTTACAGCGATCGGGCATCAAGATCAATCATATCGAAGATCATTATAGGCACCGTTTTATAATAGAGATTTCATTCGTTTCAATAACGCACAGGCGCTCACTTATGATATCCCATTTACCCGACTTTCAATTTACTTCAACCAGGCAATGATGGATGACGCTTCGTCTAGCAGGACGCCTCGCACCTCAGTTCTGTCGCATGTTACATATCACAGACTTAATATGTAATCAGGCTGGTCACCAAATCTTAATGAATCTTTATGGATTAGCGACAAATTAGATTGTATTCCAAGCTGTCTGGACATGTAAAGCGGAACATTAATCCATGAAATGACACGATTTCTTTCCCAGAGTGCCACTGCACTGTAGAAACGCCACCCCTGAGCTGTTTAACATCTGATCACAAATAAACACCAGGCCTATTTTATTTTATTTTATTTTATGGTGCTCGGGGCGTATTATGATGTAGCGACTTGGAAAAAGAGCTGACTTACACGACGAACAAAGAGCCATAAACCTTCGGTTTCACTAGAGCTTGGCAAATAAGAGTGCAGTCATAGCACTTAACTGACAAAAAGGCTAAAAGGTAGGAGTCCAGGCCTGGGGAAGGCTGTCGGGAAAGGTCAAGTAATGTTTTTTAGCATTGAAATCAGATTATTTTCTGGTAATAAATGTCATGAAACAGATTAATTTGGACCAGGAAGATTAGGAATAGCGTAAAGACAGAGGGCAGATTTCTTTCTAGCCCAAACCGTAGACTCCTTGCAGTCATGTCATGAATGATGCGATTATTTATTCTGATTGTGATTATTTTATTATATATATATCTACAGGGGTTAGACAATGAAACTGAAACACCTGTCATTTTAGACCATAATAATTTATTAGTATGGTGT
>JAOUQY010000042.1:2245798-2260077 GCA_028566355.1 Doras micropoeus | reverse complement strand
TGGACAATTTCATGCTCCCAACTTTGTGGGAACAGTTTGGGGATGGCCCCTTCCTGTTCCAACATGACTGCACACCAATGAACAATGCAAGGTCCATAAACCTCAACCTGACCAAGTCCTGACCTCAACACATTTGGGATAGAACATATTTGGGATGAATTAGAGTGGAGACTGTGAGCCAGGCCTTCTCGTCCAACATCAGTGTCTGACCTCACAAACATACCTCTGGAAGAATGGTCAAAAATTCCTATAAGCCCGTTCTTAAACCTTGCAGAAAGCCTTCCCAGGGCAGTTGAAGCTGTTATAGCTGCAACGGGTGGGCCGACATCATATTAAAGCCTATGGATTAAGAATGGGATGACAGTCAAGTTCACATGTGTGTGAAGGCAGGCGAGCGAATACTTTTGGCAATATAGTGTATATGGCTGTCGATTAGGGAATAAATCATTTCCTTTGCAAATGTACTGACACTGCATGTAACAAAAAAGCTGGCAGGAAATTTCAACACGTTTTCCTTTTCTCTTCCATTTAATCAGAATGTGCCTTATCTTCTTTCCCTTGCCTAAATTGAAAATGAAGTGCTCCCTGGCCTTGTGAAACCTATTTTGAGCAAGAGTGAAAATGAGAGGGAGGGAGGATATTTCACATCTCTCTCTCTCTCTCACACTCTCAAATTTATTTATGCATTATCAGAAGCCTTGATCAAGGTGGCCATGAGCAGGCAATTGAATGCTTCCCAAAAGCAATATCTTCCTCTTCAGATTAATTTGGGGACTCACTGCACAAGTATTGTGCACAAGTAAGAAGTGTCAAAACTTTGCTAGGACACAAGTCAGAGAAGAGAAGTGATGAACAGATCAAATCGAAAGGGAAATAATGTATCTACTGGAATTATTAGTGAGATAGATAGATAGATAGATAGATAGATAGATAGATAGATAGATAGATAGATAGATAGATGACTGAAACGAGGGTTCTTCAAGCCTTCTTCAGTGAGTCATTGGATAATTAGTAGGTTCTCAGCTTCTTCATACAAACCTACTTTGCATTATTTCATTAGGTAATTAAGGGTTCTTAGCTCCTTCTAAGAACAACGTTCTACCTTTTAAGAAAGAATTTTTCCTGATAAGGACAGAATGTTGTGCAGTTCTACACAGAATCATCAACAGGTCACCAGTTTGTGCTAGAATAGGAGATAATGTTAGCAATGAAAGAGAGAAAGATGGCGGTACACTCTTAGACATTAGGGGTCTTCAAGGGTTCTTGGTTGATTCATTGTGTAATTAATGGTTCTTCGGTCTTACAAAAGACTTCTACTGGGAATCCTTTCTGATAAGGAAACACTGTTGTAGGGTTCTTCATGGAACCTTACAAGAATGGAATGGGAGGAAGGATTGAAGGAAGGAAGGAAGGAAGGAAGGAAATTCTTTCCTTGTTTGGAAAGAATCTTTTTGATATGTTGTATAATTCTACAGAGAACCACTTATGCCATCAATTTATACTGGAATAGAAGGTAATGTTTGCCTAAAAAGAAAGATTTCTATTTCCTAGATACTTAGCTCTTTAAAAGGCTCTACACTATTGGAAGAAAGAAACATGGAGGAAGAAATTAAAGCCAAGCAGTAATATTAAAAATATGGTTTGTTTGCCATTGTCTGTAAGTTAATGGACTCTGTAAAGGATGTCCTTCACCCTACACCGTTCTGTACTTTACTCAGACCCATAGATAAAGATGGAAACTAAATGCTTTAGTACTTCTGTCTCCAGTAGTATATCTTAAGACCAAACAATTTCCCTTTCCTATCCTATCATGTCTTCTTGAAGGTTAATAGCTATGTGAACGTGTTCAAGCAGTTGGATTTGCTAGAGGGTTATTGTGACAGAACCCCCTCTCTTGAACTCTTGGAGACACTACTATGCTCTAAGAGATCATAGTAGGAACAAAAGGTTCCTACTTGAAATAATTTCTGATTGAGAAAGACACCGGTTAAACATAGAACCTACTGTATAAGACGCCAGGGTAGAAGCTTAAGGTAATTTCACCGAAAGATCAGCTGCCACTGCATCAGGTTCTTCCTGCTGAGGAGAACAGAGCTCCTGAGACTTAAATCAGTCACAACAGATCAATCAGTCCAACACACACATACACACAGACACACTGGGAAGATCACAGATATAGTCTCTGATAAACTGTGTCTTGCTTGAGAGCAGTGTGTTGGACTCCTTGCTGTGGAACAACATCATGACCGAGGTCCGAGATAGAATTAGGATGATGTAGCAGCTTTACTGTCAAAACAAGCTATTTGGGATTATTCCATGGAATTATTATATTTAATGAAATCAGCTTTGATGAAATAAAACTCCCAAAGGGATTGGTTATTTATGGTGTGCTTTAAAGCTAAAATAAATGGCAATGACATTCTTGAATTGGGCCATAGAGAAATTCGTCACTGCTCATGCTGTGTCAAAGAGTCACATGACACACATCAGTGTGTAATTCATTTCAAATGGTTAAGAGTCAGTCATTGGATTAAAAACACACTCAATGCTTTGTTTTCAAGTATATATTCTTAATACAGGAAGCTATGGGTAAAGGTAATGACACATTTCCCAACAGGGCTTGTCAGGTGTTACCCTAGCATCCAAGGGTAAAAGGTTGCTGCTTTGACAACAGCCAAGTTGGACAAATTGGCTGTTTTTGTGGAAGCAGGCAATTCTTCCCTGCTGAAAAATCCAACAATTAAGTAAATTACACAATTCCTGACTATTAATTAATTGGCAGCCAGCAAATGGTCTACCAGATTGACCTAGGTTGAACTTTTTTGGCAGCTGGTCAGATCAAGCTGGATTTTGCACCAGCATTCAGAAAAACCTGCCAGATTCTCTACTGAATGCTGAAGTTTAGCTGGCAGGCTTTTTCAAAAGTGAAAATTGTTCCTGGACAATTTTCATTCATTGCTACTTTATCTGTTTTCTCCTGGTCAGGGCAGTGATGGATCTGAAACCTGCCCAAAGAACTCTTAGGGCAAGGCCAGAATACACTCTTGAGATGATACCAATTCAATCCAGGAATGAACAGTGCAGGATCCTGAATGTGACATGATTTTGGTTAAAATGCTACAGAAAAACTGATTCAATATGTTAACCTAGTCAACATGTCAGGAATTTGCCCTACCACTCCATGTTTGGCTTCAATGGTCAGGGCATTCTATGATTTTCTGTGGCTCTAACTATCTATAAATATCTGTAGATAATTATTTTTGAGTTTCATCTCCACAACCATCTTACCATCACCATGTTTTTGTAATTGCGCCTATAAATTTTCAATTTTCACTTACCTTCAATTGATTTTTTTCTCTTTGTAGCTATATACTCATCGCACAATTATGGATTACGCTCTTGTTTTTCCTAATGATAGTTCCTGCTTTCTGCATTCCTACATTTGTGACATCAGAACACTCCTACCCTTCAGAATCATAAATTCCACATTTTTCCCAACGTCTGCCAGGTCGTCCACATGAGAAGTTTTTTAGTGGTACAGCCTCAACAGTGTCATTTGATAGACATGTTTAACATTTTGCCCATTTATTTGGGTGGTATGGTGGCTCGGTGGGTAGCGCTGGTGCGTCTGAGCAAGCAGGTCCTGGGTTCAATCCCAGGTAGGAGCAGTCTACAATCTTTCTGTGTGGAGTCTGCATGTCTGCCTCGTGTCCATGTGGGCTTACTCTGGGTACTCTGGTTTCCTCACATAGTCCAAAGAGTCCTTTCTATGTTGAGTTCTGTACATGTTCTCCCTGTGTCTATGTGGGTTTCCTCCGGGAGCTCCAGTTTCCTCCTACATTCCAAAAACATGCAGTCAGGCAAATTTGAGAGGGTCAGAATGACTGTGTGTTAGCCCTGCGATGGACTGGCAACCTGTTCAGGGGGTTTCCCTGGAATAGGCTCCAGCACCCCCATGGCCCAGCAGTAGGATAAGCAGCTTAGAAAATGAATGACAAGCCAGCTATTTTTTAAACAACTGGCTGACTAATAAAAATGGTTTCTGATTGAACTGTTTGTAAAATGGTGGTTGTTCTTCAAATGGACATCACAAATTTCGACTGTAACACAAATAGTTCTATGCAAAAACTCAGCATATATGTTTTGTGTGTATATATACTGTATATACTGTATATTATATGATTATATGTATATAATCATTGTCACATGTCTCCACCGCTCATCACATCTGCAATGCAGCAGCATCAGCAGCCTTGGTAGAAGCCATTGTCACTCCACACACACCGCATGCTGCAGGGAGAATGATGAGGAGCCCTGAACTCGTCCTTCATTAAAATATTAACATGTTTCTGCAGTCTGCATTTTTTTCGGCACGTCACACACGTACGCAAACGTGCTGTGTACGAGGTGACATTTGGATTGTTATTCCATGGAACTATAGAGGAACAGGTTTCCCAGAGGTATAGGCAGAAACGTCTTGTAGGTTGGTAGGGATTTGGGCACTAGCAGGCATGACAGTAATGCCCTTTATATCTGACACAAAAGAAAGATAGCATTTACAAGACTGGGATTTATGTAACAAATGTTACTGTGCTTGTTAATATAGTGTGGCAGAATTCCTTGCCTCCAAAGCATGTTTTCTTATAAGCTCTGCCAAATAGAAACTAGTTTCTTGCCCCAACTCCAATTTCAGGGCAGGATGTTATGCATCCAAAGGGAAAAAGCGAGATATGAAAGGAGAAAAAAGAACAGGACTGCATGGTGTTATGTCTGGAAGGGGCAGAAAGGAAAAAAACAGTTTCAATATTTTAAGAAGACTGGAATAGGAATTAAAAAAAAAACTGGACAGCGTGGAATTTAGCATGTCAGCACATTTTAAATATGTATACGTACCTAATTGTCACAATGTTATGAATGGAAAAAATGTGGAATTTATGAGTCTGAAGGGTAGGAGTGTTATGATGTCACAAATGTAGGAATGCAGAATGCAGGAACCATCATTCTGATAAACAAGAGGGTTATCCATAATTGTGCAATGAGTATAAAGCTACAAAGAGAAAAAAGAAATTGAAGGCAAGTGAAAATTGAAACTTTATAGGCACAATTACAAAAAACATGGTGATCTCAAAAAAAAAAAATTATCTAGAGATATGTATACATAGTTAGAGCTACAGAAAAGCATAGAATGCGCTGACCTTTGAAGCCAAACATGGAGCGGTAGGGCAAATTCCTGCCATGTTGACTAGGTTAACATATTGAATCAGTTTTCCTTTAGCATTTTAACAAAAATCATCTCACATTCATGATCCTGCACCATTCATTCATCAATGGTGAATTCTGAATCCTTTCTGAACTGACAAGGTCAGCTCTAGTATCAAAGGATGAGCTGACTAATCTAACTTAGATGTGAATGAGAATGTAAGTGTGTGTGTGTGAGGTCCTGGATTGAATCTGTATCATCTCAAGAGTGTATTCTGGCCTTGTCCTGAGTTCTTTGGGCAGGTTTCAGATCCATCACTGCCCTGACCAGGAGAAAACAGATAAAGTAGCAATGAATGGAAATAGTCTAGGAAAAAAAAATGTTTTCTGAAAAAGCCTGCAAGTTAAACTTCAGCATTCAGTAGAGAATCTGGCAGGTCTTTCTGAATGCTGGTGCAAAATCCAGCTTGATCTGACCAGCTGCCAAAAAAGTTCAACCTAGGTCAGTCTGGTAGACCATTTGCTGGCTGGCAATTAATAAATGGTCAGAAATTTCGTAATTTACTTAATTGTTGGATTTTTCAGCAGGGAAGAATTGCCCGCTTCCACAAAAACAGTTTGTGGAAGCGGCACAAAAAGGCAATTTGTCCAACTTGGCTGTTGTCAAAGCAGCAACCCTTTACCCTTGGATGCTAGGGTAACCCCTGACAAGCCCTGTTGGTGAATCTGTCATTACCTTTACCCATAGCTCCCTGTATTAAGAATATATACTTGAAAACAAAGCATTGAGTGTGTTTTTAATCCAATGATTGGATCTTACTTTAAAAAAAACCTATTTGGGGGGCAGATAATTGTACAAAAGACCACTGATTATGGAGCATCTAAGGCTAATGTAATGATCCCAATGATCCTGGTTGGAGTCAAGAGTTTATTGTACACAGGACTGAACAAACCAAACACAGTTCATATAAAAGCAGGCAATAGTCCAAAAAACAAAGGCACAGCGCTTGGCACAAAAAATGGGAAGAAATGGGGGTAAACAAAACACAAAGTCTCAGATCAACGCTCAGAAGATATCCAAAAACAGTGACGGGGGCGAGAGCAGGCAGACACCATGCTCTGGTATAGGAAACTTGGGGATAAACAAAGAGAAAAACTGCTAAGGGTGCAGAAAATGTTCAAAAACGTGAATATATATACACAAGCATGAAACTAGAGGCAAGATACTTAGCTGTGATCCAAAGAGTGCCGCGATTCAACGTAACAACTAGCACAGAGGAGCTAGGACAAATGTTGATCCACGCTGAGGAGTGCTGAATGGGCATCTTTTATACACCTCAGCATAGCTTAACAAGCTAATCAAGATGGCCACTAGCAGGTGCGCTCGATTTGCAAGTAGTAGTTTTTACTTGTAGTCCTCCCACAGGGTGGACTAACTAATAGCTAATATTGGAATGGATCTAGAATCCACTGATCTTTTTTTTATTAATTAATTTATTTATTTATTTTGGATGGGTGTATCAATAGCACATCTTCAGACTTGACCAAAGCATTACAGCATGTTTTAAGTGTCATTCTTCGTCAAGGAAGTACTGCTGACTACCTCATGTACCATTTGGGGAAAAAAAAATCCATAAAAATGTGAGGCCGATTTTGCTCCTCAACATGAAGTACGCTATCCACTTGAAGGTTTCCTACAGAAAGCACCAACTGAATACTGTGAGCCTAGCATGTTGCAACTCCTGCCTGCATGCTGTCTTATCGACCACCTTTATTTCTCTGCATGATGTCAGTTGACTGTGATAGAAAGTAATGCTGTGGGAGTTTGCTCTGCTCAGGGTTTACACACAGGACTCCATCTATATTAGCCCTCCCAGGGCCTGGTGCTCAGCGGTCAACCCAATATCATTGAGGGTTGATATGTTGATGGTGTGGATATGGTGGCTTGTGAAGTCAGAGGAAGACAGGACGAGCTGCCATCTTTATTAAATCACTCATTTTTATTATTTCATGGGGGAAAATAGCACTGGCCACACCAACCCCCATCCCCCGACCCACCCTCCTCCCTGCACTCTCGCTTCTCTCAGCCTCTTACTTCTATCACCCAGGTGTAAATGGCTCCCTGAGGACAGAGCATGGTAATTCTGCAAGATTGAGTTGGCTTTAGAGGCTTTACCTTCTGCCCGTTTGGTTGCTGTGTTGAGTTTGTATACTTTTTTTTTTTTAAACCTCACATTTTTCAGCTGAGATAGTCACAGCCTGCAATCTATGGGATTGGTTCTGTGGTACACAGGCTCAAATTCCCAAAAGTTACAATGAAAAATCGAATGCTTGGTTAAGTCTGAAATGATGAAACATGGTCTCACGATTGCAAATTTTAGCTGGAGTGACAGTGGCAGTCATGTCTTTCCACAGTGCCTCTCTGAAGACAGCCTCTAACCTGGATGAATTAAATAGTTAAATAGTAGCTAACATTCACCAGATGGTGTCATTTGCGGTTTAATACCTATATTTACTAAATCATATTGATGATGATTTTCAGGTCCCAGCATGGTAACTGGAGAAGGACAGTATTCTGTAGACAGGACAGAATAGAATAGAGTTTTATCAGAAAATAGTAGATTATAATTACTAAGTAACTATTTATATACTATGGTATTGGTAGTGAGTACTAATAGACATTAAAGAAATAGTTCTGGATGGAATAACTGGCTTTTAGTGTTAAACAATGCCAAGAAAAGTTAAAAACATGTGAGGTGATCAGTGGTGATCAGTGATTGGTCACTGGGAGCAGTGGTGATCTGTGATTGTGAACAATGGTGATCAGAAATTGGGCATTGTGAACAATGCTGATTGGTGATAGTTAACAATGGTGATCAGTCATTGGGAACGATAGTGATTGGTGACCAGTGATTGGTCATTGGGAAGAATGGTGATAGGTGATTAGTTATTAGAAACGATGGTGACCAGTGATTGGATATTGGGAGCAGTGGTGAACAGTGATTGGGAACAGTGGTGATAGGTGACTGGGAACGATGGTGATAGGTGATTAGTCATTGGAAACAATGGTGACCAGTGATTGTATATTGGGAGCAGTGGTGAACAGTGATTGGGAATGATGGTGACCAGTGATTGATCATTGTGAACAGTGGTGATAGGTGACTGGGAACAATGGTGATAGGTGATTAGTTATTAGAAATGATGGTGACCAGTGATTGGATATTGGGAGCAGTGGTGAACAGTGATTGGGACGATGGGGACCAGTGATTGATCATTGTGAACAGTGGTGATAGGTGACTGGGAACAATGGTGATAGGTGATTAGTCATTGGAAACTATGGTGACCAGTGACTGGATATTGGGAGCAGTGGTGAACAGTAATTGGGAACGATGGGGACCAGTTTTGGATATTGGGAGCAGTGGTGAACAGTGATAGGGAATGATTGTGACCAGTGATTGGTCATTGCGAACAGTGGTGATAGGTGACTGGGAACAATGGTGATAGGTGATTAGTCATTGGAAACAATGGTGACCAGTGATTGGATATTGGGAGCAGTGGTGACCAGTGATTGGTCATTGCAAACAGTGGTGATAGGTGACTGGGAATAATGGTGATAGGTGATTAGTCATTGGAAACTATGGTGACCAGTGACTGGATATTGGGAGCCGTGGTGAACAGTGATTGATCATTGCAAACAGTGCTGATAGGTGACTGGGAACGATGACCAGTGATTGGTTATTGGGAACAATTTTGATTAGTCATTTGGAACACTGATGATTTGTGATTGGTCATTGGGGAAAAAATGGTGATCAGTGTCTGGTCATTGGGAACAATGATGACCAGTTATTGGTTGCCAGCAACACTGACCTTCTCAATTGCAGCTCAGCAGCTATGATTTGAGATGAAAAAAAACTCATAAAAGAAGTCTAAATCATCAAATCATCAAGTCACTAAGTTGGCAACACTGACCAGCATTTATAGACTTGCCCAGTTATTTGCAGTTTTTTGTTTTTTTTTTTCCAAGAAAGCAGTGCAGTCTTAGCTACTGGAATTCAAAAGAGTTCTCTTATCACAAACAACCTACAGGGCCAGCAATCTAATAAAAAGCTTTCTGAAATGAGTGGTCAGTGATGCTAAAAGATGAAATTTTCTGTTCAGGCAATGAATTGCCAATGACCTTTAAAAGAAAAGAAAAACTGAGAGATTACTTGTAAAGCAAAACATTTTTGGCAGTTTTTTTTTAATAGGACATGCAATGACACATGTTTCCTAATGTTTCCTAAAACAGAGTGGATTTAAAATGCTAGCCTACATTTTCACAGACATTATTAAAAACTCTAGACCTGACATCACAATTCCAAAATGTTTGTAGCTAGCATTATGTTTTGTCTGACAGCGTTAATCAAAACCGCACAGGGCCTTAGTTATGGCTTTTAGTGAGGAATATGTTTGTCTCCTCCCAGACAGAACAGGACTTTTGATATGAACGTGACAGGAAGGGATTTTTGCAATAAACAAAATTATCACAAAAGGCTGTTGATTACATAAACACAGAAATCAGCTATTTTCTAAAGGTAATTACAAGAAATGAGAAATTTACATGTTCTGAAACCATATAGTTGTTGACATATAGTTGTTAATGGTTATATTGTGCTAGAATGAACACAATATTTCATTAAAAAGTTATTAATACAGAGAAGAAACAATTTGCAGGTGGATATTTGTTGCGTCAGGCTGACATTT
The DNA here is from genome assembly GCA_028566355.1 of Doras micropoeus. NCBI lineage: Eukaryota > Metazoa > Chordata > Actinopteri > Siluriformes > Doradidae > Doras > Doras micropoeus. The sequence goes on along the minus strand of JAOUQY010000042.1, from coordinate 2,250,135 downwards.
ATTGGACTGAGACAAAACAAAGTTAACTAGGCCTTGCCAACCTTTTGTGGGAAACTTATTAATTTTTGCATGAACTTTAGAGAACCAAAACAGCTGTGAACAAATGCAATGACAAAATAGCTAAGCAGTCTTGTTCTCAAAGGAACAAAGATGTCAGTTTGGGAGGGGGTCCATCCCAAGGGAGTCAGATAGCAGCCCATCTTTGTAACTGAATAGATACTTTTCAAACTCTGTGCAAAGAGACAGTATGACTGCACAAGTATTCCAATAATTGTAAAACGAAACCAGGCGTAACATATTGAAGTTGGTCAAACTAGTGGTATTACGTCTGGCCCCTGCATGATTTCTATAGCTTGGTTCCAAACCCAGGGTGGAGGGGCATTACCATGTACATAAACACCACTGTGGATATTAACTGATGACCGAAATAAGAACCCCAGCATGTACCTGTCCTCACACTACCAACAGTCTGTGCATACAAATTTCAAGTTCTGAGTTCTCAAAGAACTGCTCTTGTAGTACTTAAATAGAATTATTAGACGTTCCCAAGAATATTCAAGTGCCATAACTCCTGTCCGTGAGCGTGTCCTCGTCCTTCCACATTCTCCATTCTCGCCAGGTGTCATCTTTACTGCCACTCCATTGATGATTGATACCCTCTGACCTTGTCTACCGGCTATGCTGCTAGGTATACGGAGGAATTTTGATTCTGAAGGACAGCACTGGAAAAAGAGCTCAAGGGAATCCCATCCTTTCATCTCTCGGCCACTTCCCTTCCTCTGCCTACACCAATCAAGAAAGATGGAAGGACTGTCACAAAAGCCAAGATCCATGACACAGCTCAGGGCTAACAACGTCTTAACTGCCTTTCAGAGGACGAAGATCAATTGCGTCGTGTAATATAGGTGTTGTGTTGCATTTATAAATGAGAGCTTAGCGAGAATTTATTTGGGCTTGATAAGCAATAAAGTCAAGTATCATATGTTAATATACATTCTTTAGGCTCTGGCACTGAGTATGTGGCAACAAACATCAAAATTAAATGATTCTTTATGTCCACACTCGTGATCTGCTCTACAAATTTGTCCAATAGACTGACCCTTAAATACAGCTGCCTTCAGAAGGGGACAGCATTTATACTGGGAATGCAAACACTATGGAACCTCACCTCACCTGGTGCCAACCCAGGCAGCACCTTTCCTAATGGCAAGACATGCAAGTTGCCGCCTACATGTGCCTCAGCAAGCTATGCGTACTCATAATTCTGTTGTCTGTACCTGTTGTCTTGCATATGCATGTTTATCCAAAATTTGGATATAAAATAGTGGTGAAACAGAGAAAAATTTGAATGCTCAAGTCTGATTGGTCAGATAGTGCTGATTAATTTTGTATAATATTGCTTTGACAGTATTGCAATTGCATATGAGGTGAAAGTTGCTTTGTAACAGGCATAAGCAAAGCTTTTATGCAGATTTTTTTTTCTTTTGCATTATCAACTTCAGAGATTACTTGTAAAGCAAAACATTGTTGGCATTTTTTTTTTAATAGGACATGCAATGACACATGCCTAATGTTTCCTAAAACAGAGTTTCAAAAGAGTTCTCTTATCACAAACAACCTACAGGGCCAGCAATCTAATAAAAAGCTTTCTGAAATGAGTGGTCAGTGATGCTAAAAGATGAAATTTTCTGTTCAGGCAATGAATTGCCAATGACCTTTAAAAGAAAAGAAAAACTGAGAGATTCCTGGTAAAGCAAAGATTTTTGGCAGTTTTTTTTTTTTTATAGGACATGCAATGAGACATGTTTCCTAATGTTTCCTAAAACAGAGTGGATTTAAAATGCTAGCCTACATTTTCACAGACATTATTAAAAACAAACTCTGACATCACAATTCCGAAATGTTTGTAGCTAGCATTATGTTTTGTCTGACAGCGTTAATCAAAACCGCACAGGGCCTCAGTTATGGCTTTTAGTGAGGAAGATGTTTGTCTCCTCCCAGACAGAACAGGACTTTTCATATGAACCTGACAGGAAGGAATACAACAAAATTATAACAAAAGGCTGTTGATTATATAAACACAGAAATAAGCTATTTTCTAAAGGTAATGAAAAGAAATGAGAAATTTCAAGAGAAGGAAAAAAAAGAAAGGGTTGTAAAGAAACATTTTTTATTGTATTAACTCTATATAATAACTATATAACCGATAAATAAAATATGCCGTGTTAATTAAAAATATTCAGTAGACAAACTGCTGGGGAATAAAACATTTTGATAGATATGACAGTGACCCTTTGATGATCGATGATTTTCCTATAGTAGCATGTATCCAATTATTTTATTCCTTACCTATACGGTTCATTAAAATATATCCACAACATGTGTAATTTTTTGTTAATGCATATACACCGTGCTGTCACCCATCCTGACACTCTTATGTGGTTTGACGCGTAGCTACTTGATATGTTTGAGCCGGATTTCATTCGTCATGTTTTATGGTCAGCATGCTGACAGGCATAGCACTGCGTGTCGAAAGGCGAGTAAAAAATAGCAACGTGCTGATATTATGCAGGCTCTTGCAAACACAGGAGCATGTCCTATTCATCATGATGGAGTCTTATTGCCAAACAGCGGACTGCTTCCTGTATTAATCTCATTAGGCCAGAGAGAGCGATTGTCCCTCTTCTCCATCCATCTTCTTGCAGTCACGGATCAGCAGCAAAGCAAACACCCAGCTGTGTTAACTTTATATACACTGAATTACAGTGTCGCTTCTGTCTAGGCTAATAGCAGACACATTGCTGAGTGAGGGAGAAGGATTACCATGAAGGTATAAAAACCAGTTAGATGTGGTGTCTGCTGCTCTTTTACCCATTAAACAGGTTTCAGATTGTGTGTTTTGCATTGCATAGATAGCATGGCTGTCTCACAGCTCCAGAGTCAATCCTGCTCTCAGGTTGCTGTCTGTGGGATACTCTCTGAGTTCTCCTGTTTCCTCCAAAACATGCCGGTGGGTGGATTGGCTATGATAAATTACCCGTCAATATGAATGTATATGTATTGCCCATTCAGCCTGTATTCCTCATGCTCTGAATTCATTCTGCCTCCCTAACTAAAGTATTTTTGTTGCACTGATGATGAATGAATGAATGATGTTCAGGTATTCATAAAAATTAATGCAAGATTATTTCTTTATATAAAAAAACCTGTCATTTTCAAAATACTTAAGGTGTTAATATTTTACTGCTCATATTCATCTCTTCATAATTGAATTCTGATTGATACATAATTGATAAACATCAATTACACAAACACCATCTTATTGAAGAATAATGACTTATTAATTATATTATACTGGATTTCTCAAATGAGATCATATTCAACTATACTGGGAAATAGAACTAACCCCTATGATGCAATACTGTGAAAGCGGGATAAACACTTGCAGTGAAGCGCAATATAATGGGTGCACCAGTTGATTTCCAGATACACTTGACAGAAATGTTTGTACCCCCGAGGTTTATTTTTTTATTTATTTATTTGTTTGTTTGTTTGTTTGTTTATTTTAATGGGGAAGAAAGGAAAATGTTTTCAATATGCACATTTTATTGGGGAAAAAAAAAACAGTTTCAGTAGGCTTTAAATAACATGTGGATGCATTCTATAATAACAATACACAATCTAAGAGGAAGTAACAATTAAAATTGTTATCTATCTACAGTACTGTGAAACCGTATTGGCACTCTACTACTGTTATTGAGTTTTGAGTTCTGCATTATTGAGTCAGTCACTTTTGCCACAAAAAATGAAATGTCACATGATAATGTTTGTATGAATGTATGTATGTAATGAAAGTAACACATTGCATAAGAGACCACTTTTCAGACTGAAGGCTGCTGGGTTTTGCATGCAAAAAAAGAAGTAAGCGTGACAGTCAAAGTCTCCAGAAGAGCCGTGGCAGATTCTCCAAGACGCTCAGTAAAACTTACAGCTCATTACTGTACAGTACGATGCAGAATGCTTAGGCACATGCAAAGACTCGCTGTAAAGCAAAGACGCCTTCGAAAATAATGAAAATGTTTCTATATAAAAAAAAACTATAAAGTGCAGTAAACGGTAATAAACTAAAGGAAGAAAATATTTTTCTGGAGTGTTCCCAGGTACAATGTGCGCAGTTTGATGAGGAAATTAGCTTTTAAGTTTTACTGAGTGTCTTGGAGAATCCTGTAAAATCTTTCTGTACTGACTCAATAATGCAAAAACAAACAAAAAAAAACAGAAGTTGTACCAAAAAGCAATAGGGTGTATTTTCCTAAATTTATATTTATAATATATAT
>JAOUQY010000042.1:2161294-2171732 GCA_028566355.1 Doras micropoeus | reverse complement strand
TGACCATTATCAAAAGTGAACTTTTTCATGGTATTCAAATTGCTGGAGATGTAGTGCTTAGTGTGTAAGGTGTAGTGGATAGCACATAGCCTGCAATGTGTGCATACTAATGTGTAGTGCACAGTGTGCTGGGTCATGAGGGTTATTTTTAAATTGTATTCGGATACAATTACTAATTACCTGTTAAAAATGTAATCAGTAACCTAGTACCCAAGCATCACTTATTATATTAAAGTAATATAACATAATTGCATTCCATTATTTTTAGTAATGGTTTTCCCTTTTCTGCTTTATTTCCACCTACTGAAAGCAAAATATCCACCTAGTGAAAGCATTTTTTTTTGTTTCGCTAGAGATCATAATAATGAATTAGCAATTTGTAGGCTATGGTTGCAGTTGAGTCCAGTGTGCTGGGGTGAGACTTGTGTACAGTAGTAAATTGTTATTTATTTTAAAATGCATTTTAAATAGGGCTCTCAAGCGACTAAATTAAACGGTCTGTCGAGCAATTCTTAAGAGTGATCCGTGTAATAACGGATATTTAAAGGTAAAATCACAGAATTAATGTAGAATTAACGCAAAGGAAGTATATTTTAATTGAAAACAGCATCTTTTTTACTTTTTCCATTAAAGCCATCAAGGTAATTAAAATGGACTGTCAGCTTGAAAGGTATATTTCTTATACAGAATGTACTAAACAAACAAAAAAAAAAAAGGCCTACTGTATATGTTAAAGTGCCAGTTGAATGTCAAAACCATGAAGACCATTAATATTAGATATCAGCTTAGAAGGCAATAATTTCTCATATGCTGTAATATCAATGATATTAACAACAAAATATGTGCTCCATGTTCAAGTTCCAGTTATGCTAAATGGGCAGCAGTTTTTTTAGCTCTCCAATCAGATAAAGCATTAGGTACTTTCTCACTTGCAGGTTTTGTTATTTACCCATGAGCACCACACTCCCGTAATGCAGATGGGTGAGGCCCTGTACCGATAGTTTGGGTAGGGTGTTTAGCTTTGAAGTGTGATGTGTCAAAGATGAATTATGACTCTGAAAATTAAATTCGCAAACGGTCCAGATTACATTTGCTTTCTCCAAAGATTCATCAGGCTATTTTTTTCAGTGCCTGAAACTCCTTTAATGTCCTTAGAAACTTTAGGCAGGATAATTTGGATACATGCCAGACCGTCACGGGTCATAAGTCAGCCGCCACAGGAAGCAAACAAAATGCAGTTGTGTTCATTGCGTTTTTTTAATGTGTTAAATATTTCTCATTAATCACAAAAATTAACATGGCAATTTTGACATGACTAATTTTAAAATTGTAATCCTGCTAAATGTATTGGTAAACTGATTTCATCTTTTTTCTGTAACTTTTTTTGCATCCTAATTACGGAATGCTCTTCAATGTATACCATTACATCCCAAGCCCGATAATGTGTAATGTGTAGTGGATAGCACATAGTGTGTAGTGCATAGTGTATAGTGTATATGTTGTAGTGCTTAGCATATAGTGTGTAGTGTGTAATGTGTAATGCATAGGATGCAATGCTTAGTGTTTCGTGTGTAGTGAATAATGTGTAGTGCATAGTGTATCACGTAGTGTGCAGTGCACAGCGTGTAATTTGTAATGCAAAATATCAGTTCATAGTGTGTAGTGCACAGTGTGTAATTTGTAATGCAAAATATCAGTTCATAGTGTGTAGTGCACAGTGTGTAGTGTGAAGTGCAGAGCAATGACCCAAGGCCCCAATGACTGGACTGGTCAGATTTTATTGGTGTTCTTCACATCCAATCAATCCTTTTAATTCCTTGTCTCCATGCCTTGTCTCATACACCACACTGACTCCTCACCTTAAAATGACTCATCTGCTTAAAATGTCGTCCACACTTCGGTTCGCTTCAGTTCAGTTCAGAGTCATCTCATGCTCATGAGAGATTATGTGACAGAGTGTAGTTTAGTGCTTCAAATATCTATATCTGGACTGTGGGCATGGTCCAAAGCATAGAAATAAAAATATATTTACAAATGAACCCTACTATCCCCTCCCCCCCAGAAACATCTAATCAACTGCAACCTTGACCAGGCAGGAACTAAGGATAAACATACAAACACATCATATAGTCCTAAATCCTATTCCAACCAGAGGGAAGAAAACACACAATGGACAAAGGGGTTTTTTTAGGCTTAATGCTTAAGACTTTATGCTTAACTTCAGTCTGGGTTGAACTTTGTTTTCATAAGCAAGAATCAAGTGTTGTATATCATACAATATCTGAGGCTTCCTTGAATGCCTCAACACACAAAAAACCCATGATGTACTCCTTTTCCATAAAATATGATGCAATATTTATACACATATCTATTCTTTAAACCAGGATTGGTTTAAACCTGAGGTTATTTCTATGGCTCGTTTTACAGAAAGTAAAAGGTGCCAGAATCGTTACTCACATGGGAGCAGGCAGTCTGTAAAAATGGCTAAAATTGTGCATTCAAATGACACTAAATTCATTGAGAATCTCCAGCAATAATTACATTACCCCATCTGCTTATGTAAAACTAGTCCAATCTGAATAAGCCTAAAGATATATTATAGTAATTATTATGAAGGAATATGATTTCATTTTTTTCTGAGAATGTACATGTTACTTGGTAGAAGACACACAAGACAGATCTCCTTCGAATGACCTTTCTTAAATTCCTGATGTCAAACTATAGACAGCTCACGCACAAACTGCTGATGCAAATTAAGGAGAAAATTCAGCATATGATACTAGCGAGCGCTGAGTCCAACCCATTATATGCTTACAGCTTCACATTTTCACAGAGGATGACGTTAACTGACAGATAACACAGCTTCAGTAGCTGCAGTGGAAGTAATAAATTATTCAGCGTGGAGAAACTGGTTTTAAAACAGCACTTGTCTCATTCCTCATGTAATTTTAGTACTTCGTAGGGCAGGATAGGCTTTATCTCTTTAAAGAAGTAAATTAAACAAATGAAACAAACATATCTCCTGTAATCTGTCTGAGGGATATCAGAGAATTGATGTGTTTATTTATTGACTTGAATAATTCTTGTGTTTAATATGGTAACTTCCTTTCATGGTTCATTTGTCGTGTTGTACTTGTTTTTTTCTTACACGTCACTCTCCTTTTGTTTTCTTCAGGTGTAAAGAAGGCTTCCAGGGCATCCGCTGTGACCAGTTCCTGCCCAAAACAGACTCCATTCTGTCTGATCCAAGTGAGTGTCCAATTCGAATCCACTTTAATTCATTATATCCCCACATTCAGCCTTTATCACAACATTTCATCTTGCTATGATGCTAAAACATATTAGTAGGCATCCATTAATCGACGAGACGAAACGGTTGCTATTCACGGTTTCCAGGCCTTCTGTACTGTATAATTAAATTCTATATAGAAACTCCTATGAAAGTGCGATCGCTCAATAGAATCAGAGCTTTTTGTCTGAGTTATCAGGTTTATAATATTGTGCTAATATTATGCAAGTCTAATGCATTTAACTATGAGTTGGAAGAAGTCTTTAAATGCAAAGTTTTGGGAGATTTAATTATTTGATTCAGTGTACGTACCAAAGATCTATGCCGATTTCTCTGTATATCCATGTTTATGGGCAGCTCACATCTTTCACATCCTTTTCTTTATTTTTAATCCTATCTCAGAAAGGAAAGTTTTCACAGCCAAGTCTAAAACCACAGCTTGTCTTTTTTTTCTGCTATATTCAAGGTTGATCTTGATTTTTTTTTTTAGAATTCCACTGAATATCTGCCAAGACATAGGCTATCTTTCCTGCCTCGTGGACAAGGATATAAAAAACAAATGAAACAAAATCATTTTCCGACCCGTATTTCTGCCATTGCGTCTAATGAGAGAAGAACTGCTTACAGATGCTATAACATACATGATAACAGGAGAAAATACTGCACCGATGTTCTGTAATGTTAAACATAACTATAAATGAAAAAAAAAGCATGATATGTCATTGTAGTTGGTGCCAAATTGCTCTGGTATTTGCTCATTGAAGTTACTGGAAAGTAATCCGCCTGGTGGTGGATCACACTACCCTGTAACTGATCAGCCCCAAGTGATTTTAGTCCTTCCTTAATAAATCACAACCTACAGATGGACGGAAAAACTGTCTTTTTGTGCTTTCCTCTATACAATCTTCTACATAATATTATCAACAAAGTTATTGATTTTTTAAAATACTTTAATATAGTAACATTATTGACCTTCAGGGAACTGAACACATTTCATGCCAGTTATGCATCACTAAAAATCAAGCTTTGGGGAAATAATGGTCACTCTGGATCCTACTGGAAATGAGCCCCACAATGAATGCATTGTTTCCTTTAGCTGTCGTCATTCATCTAATTAGAAATCAGAATATATTTCTCTTGCAGTAAAGAGATTCCTTTAAAAATCTTTCATATCCTTGCAGAAAGTTCTGAACTATTCACTCGTATACGTATGAATAAAAATGGAACAATGCTTCCTGGATAATGGAGGTGAACATCAAGTATTCAAAAGCCTCTATACATTCGAACTGTGTTTCCTTTTCAACCTCCGTACTCTTACGTTTAGTAGCCATGTACATTTAAACCCCATAAACCCCATTCTCAGAAAAATCATGATCAATTTCTAAAAATGCAATAAAATACTCAAAACTGTAATTTGATAAATGGCTTGAACTTTTATTTAACTGATAAAAATACAAAGAAAAATTTACAAGGCTTTCACTGACAAAGCTAATAGTATTTTGTAAATATAAATCCTTATAATAAATAGAATCCTTACCCTTGCATATTAGCAATATATGAGTCATTGTTTAATACATGGAACACAAAAAGTCCAAATAAATTGAATTCAGTTCCAGTTTATTGCTATGAATCCATAGAATACAAAGGGCTAAAGGTTCTATATTCACTTGAATAGCTATAAAATTTAAAAGAAAAAAAAAAAGATCCATTCCAAATACAGCAATGTATTAAAGGATGATGCAGTTACTGGAAATGTTTACCTACTGAACCTAATGTATGTACAAGGCTAGCTAACTAGCAAAAGAAATTAGAATTAGCTATTAATTGTCTGTGTAATTGATATGTCTAACCTTCTTAGATCATTTAAAACATGCACAGAATATGTTATATAGTATCCAATACTTGATATAGTACCTCTCTATTTATAACATCAAGTACAAGACTGTTTTCTTGGAATGATCAACAACCAAGACGTGCTCCAGAAAATGTCACAGCACTAAAATCTGCATGTTTTTTTGGCACCATGCATCAATCCCATCAGCAAGGAGGCGATTTCTCTCTGGGGAAGTGCACTCGTTTTTGTGTTTAAGAGAACAAGTTGATATTTTTACATGTTAATGAAAAAGCACTCCTAGATCTCAAGGTGGGCAGAGAAAAAAAAAGGCAAAAAGAGAATTGTCAGGAAATGTGAACCTGATAACAGGCTGTTTTTGTCTTCTACAAAAGCAGTATGATCACAACACTCTGCATTAGATGTCCATCAGTAAGTGGAAGGCCAGTGAAACAATGAAAACTGAAGTGCTTTGGTAATGGAGTGAAAAAGCCGTATTGATGATTGTGGCAGTGCGGGCATGATCAAGCGCAATCTGGCAACTGGAATCGGTGTTAGGAGAGGCACCTAGGTGAGTACGCACACCTGAGAGCCGTCATTTAATCAATGCTTCCTCTGTTCCCAGTGATAACTGAGGAGATAAGGAGAAAGAATAGAGAACCAGGGGGAGAGAGAGCCATGACCAGAGAGAGCTGAGATACCGAGCCTGAGAGTGTGTGCAAAGCTGAAAAGCTTAATGTTATAGTTTGAAAAATAAAGACTGTTCAGTCTAACCCACCTCCAGTTCCATCCTTGTCTGTTACACTGGAGTAGAAATTGGAGATCTTCCAGAGGAAGACACTGACATGGAATCCATGCCACTTGGCAGACTAATCCAGGCCCTTGGAGCAGGTCCAGATGGACACCTTCTTGACACTGTGTGACAGCCATGAGCATCACTTCCAAGCCCTGATCACGGTGCAGGCTGAAGATCAAAAAATGGTCCAGGACCTGCAGCATGATCTGGGTGCTTCTGGCCACCAACATGCTGGAATACCTGGACCTCCGCTAAGTAATGGGACAGTTGTGGTCTTGTAGTTAGGGTGTCTGCCCCATGATCAGAAGGTATCAGGTTTGATTCCCGCTGCTGACAGGACCTGGCTGAAGTACCCTTGAGCAAAGCACCTAAACCCCAATGGCTCCCCAGGCACTGTGGCTAGGGCTGCTCACTGCTTCGGGCATGTGTGTTCACTGCCCCCTAGTGTGTATTCACTAGTGTTTCAATTTCGCTGTGTGACAAAAATTTTCGCACAGTGACAAAAATGTGTCACTTTCACTTTCAATTACTGCCAGCACTGGACTACAGCACAATCAGCCCTTCATATTAAACTAGGTGCTGCAAGATGCCAGGGAATTCCCTCTGGAGCAGTCACACGACCAAGTGACTGCTCCACCTATGACCAAGAGGGTCATTGATGCCATTGATGGTCAACAGCTCCCGCTTGATGTGCCACTCACCTACCTATATTTTGCAATAATTCAAGACTGAGGCTGTACTGAATGATGCAGAACACACACCCAGGAAGAGATAACCCAATTATTGGTACCAAAAAGCTTCTGGGAATGCTTTACCAGACAGGAGACATGGGATATGAAAAGACACTAATGCTAATGGCTGGGCTTTTGTGGTGATGTTCACAGGTGGTGTGAAGCATGTCATGAAGGTCAGCTGGTGAATCTGCCAGCCTCCCCAATAACACCATTGTGCTCTCTCCAAATAATCAAGGTCCCATTCAACAGATGGAACTTGTCGGGCCATTAGAGCTGTCTGCACAGGGATATCGTTTTGTGTCAGTCCTTGTGGACTACACAACACAATGTCCGGAACCCATGCCACTCCGCAATGTCTCAGTATGCAGTGTGGTGTCCTTTTCAGTGTTAAGCAGGTCACCCTTGTATACTTGCGTGTTTAGACTTAGCACTGTCGCTAATTTTGCATTGCTGAGATGCAATAAAAATCATGCACAGTGAGTGTTTAATGACAACCATGATGCATTTATTACACTGAAAGAGTCATGCATACTGGAGATTTTAAGAGACCTGCATGAGACTCAACTATTAGGCTATGGGAACTTATATGGGGATTCATCTATAATAAAGGAGATCTGCAAGCTTCTTGGTATTCAAGGTACTCAAGGTACAATTACATTTCAGCCAGGACGGGGATGACACCCAGGATGCACATAAACCTCTCTCCAGTATGCCTAAGACCTAAGCAAAATGCTAATCCAATTAGACCAGCCATCCCATCCACTGTACTGTAAAATAAACTCGATCGCATACAGTACTACTGACTAAGAACTTCAGCACAGTGTGACATGAAGGACTGCAGAGTTTTCATATTCAAGGATATGTGTCTCAATAAATCCATGATGTGGCCATATAGCTAATTTGTTAACAATATAATGCTATACAAACACTAACAATATAATGCTATAAAATGCTATACAAACACTGATAACTTTGGAATACTTAAACCAAGCACATTTAAAACCTGTCTGGTGCACAGATGCCGCTAAAAAAGTGGATGGTGATTATAAGGAACACACATAAGGTCTGTCCGGAAAGTAATGAGAATGAATTTTGGACAGACCTCATATATATATATCATTCAATAGGTCATCAATATTAATACATATGTGTAAACCTAGTTGGTGAAGTCACATTCTGAAGTCTTATTCTGACGCATACATCCATTCAAGACAAAAATATAGACATATACTGCACTTTCATGACTTTCCATGTAGAAGCAACCATACATGCAAACCTAGATCATTTATCATATGCATAGAGAATTGAGCCAAGCATGATGTAAGTATGGTGGGAAAATCTATGTTTTTATATGTGTAATGAGGTATATACTATGATATACTATGATGCATCTAGGTGTTGTGTACATATGTGTTAGTGTATGCAGGTGTTCGGCACAATGGCATGATCACAAAATGACAATGGTCACTAACCATTACCCACAGAGACTGTTGTGTATGAAAATCCTGGGATATCAGCATTCTGAAGATTGATCTGAGCATTAAGTGAAGCTCTTGACCTGCATCTACATGATTTGGCAAGGTCATTTTTTTTTTTACACTGAAGACATCTGGGTTTGAGATTAAAAGATAAATATGAGAGAGTATTTCAGAATTTCAGCTTATAATTCCTGATATAATTTAATATAGATGTGTTAAAAACAAGCAAGCTTAATTTTAAATCCAGTATGATGGTGTACATTGTGGTGGATATATGGTAATATATGGTCTATCTGAATTGTGGGATTGTATTTGTTGATAATATTTTTTATTGAAATAATACATGTTTTGAATAATGCATGTAGAGGCAGGTTGCAGCATTATGACTCATTGTAGCATTATGACTAAAAATTATGCATAAAATTCACAAGACATAATCAATCAGTCAATAAAGGATACACAGTTGGGTCCATAAGTATTTGGGCAGTGATGTTATTTTCTTAAGTTTGCATTATTTTGGAGATATTGTCAGAGATGCGAGGGCCTGCCATCACCACTTGCAGATATATTATTCTTTGTTTCTCCTGGCAGATAGCAGTACTTATTATTAACAAGAAACAGCCAGTTTATCTTCATAATCTTCTGACATATAACTGTAAATTTCAATGTATTATTAGTGTAAAGTAATAATAATAAATAAAAACAACAACAATAATAAATAAATAAAAATAAATAAATAAATAAATAAATAAATAGATAAATAAATAAAAAAATAAAAAAATAAAAAAATAAATTAATAATAATAATAATAATAATAATAATAATAATAATAATAATATTAAAAGTCTTCACAATGACTGAGCTAAGTGAGAAATATCGCACAATCATGGTTTGAAAGATTGCCCTCACCAAAGACGATTTACATTTGGAAAGAACAACATGGGTCATACAGGAAATCCATTTTGATTGCAGCAGTTCATCTGCCAAGGCCATGCCGTGCACATTTTCTCTCATTCAAACTCATGAAATATTTATGCAAGGCTGTAGTAATGGTTTTAGATGGGCCAATTACAGTGAGATATGGATGATGACAGCTCATGGCCTAATGACCAAAATGTGAATTATATCCTGATTTCTAATGCACTTCCTGTCAGGACTACAGTCACCTTGTTGACAAGCTGGGAATATATAGAAGGTGGTTGTTCCTTGATTTATTTTTTCTCCTGCTGTTTGAGAACTTGCCCCCCCCCCCCTTGCTCTACAAAGAAATCCATTTTCACACAGTAACTTAATTTAGCCTCTCTCTGGCATCAGTTCAAACAAATGTCACCAAGTTTTTGATTTACAGCAATCAGTCGAACAGGATGTATGCACCTGGAGTCTAATACGTACATCAGCACTTTGAGCAGGTTGCGTTTCTGTTGCGTGTAATTGACAGCGACCCGTTTGCATCTCAGCCACGCATATACTGTCTCTGTCTCTGCAGCTTGGTGCAGTGCCTTCTAGAAATTCTCATCTATTTTTTCTGATCAATTTTTATTATGATTTAGTTCAGGATGTTCTCTAAATATGAATCTTTTTTGTGAGGTGAAAATGTTAACAATTTTCACCGATGCCTCAAAACTGGTGTTTTATTGTTATATAAAAATGAGAAGAATTAATTATTTAGTTCTCTGAAATGTATTTTATCATTATTATATCATTCTGTAGAAATTACATTAAATGTGTGTTTAATATTGTGAAAAATGTTATCGTAGAGTGGGGGGGCACAGTTTGTCTGGTACTTCAGTGTATTTCACTGTTGCCAAAACAGTCCATAGCAACAATGTAACTGTAGCGATTATTTTGTGAAAACTGGTAGGGGCATTTTATCCCAGTGGGGCATTTCTCCCCCTCTAAAATTAAAAATTAAAATTTTAAATCCTTTCAGAATATCTGAATATCAGAGAATATCTGAGTCACATTTTACATGTGACAGGTATGCATTAAGTATTGAATAAAACACTTGGGGCTGCTTATATTAAAGCAGATTGAAGAAAGGTACTTTGCTACAACCCCAATTCCAATGAAGTTGGGTAAAACATAAATAAAAACAGATTACGATGATTTGCAAATCGTTTTCAACCCATGTTCAGTTGAATACACTACAAAGACAAGATATTTAATGTTGAAACAGATAAACTTTATTGCTTTTTGCAAATATTCGCTCATTTTGAATTTGATGCATGCAACAAGTTCCAAAACAGTTGGGACAGGGGCGTGTTTACCGCTGTGTTACATCACCTTTCCTTTTAACAGCACTGAATAAGC
>JAOUQY010000042.1:1710119-1724478 GCA_028566355.1 Doras micropoeus | reverse complement strand
ATCATTAGCACCTGTTTGGTATATTTGGTTGATCATACACCTGACTATAATCCTACAAAATCCCTGACTTTGTGCAAATGTACTTATAAGAATTGATGCTGGTTTGAAGGCAAATGGTAGTAACACAAAATATTGATTGGATTTAGATTTTTCTTTTGTTCAGTCACTTTGCATTTTGTAAATAGATAAAAAAATAAACAATTATTATTTGTATGTTGGAAAGCATTCTTAGTTTACAGCATTTTGCCACACCTGCCTAAAACTTTTGCACAGTACTGTATATATGCTGTGTGTGTGTGTGTGTGTGTGTGTGTGTGTGTGTGTGTGTGTGTGTGTGTCAGATGTCGATGTGAGAGACCCTGATGAGAAGTCCATAATGACATATGTGGCTCAGTTTCTACAATACTCCAAAGACACTCCTGCTTCTGAAGAGGACATACAGGTATAGTTGTAGTGAATATTTATCCCCACATAAATATCCACACTGTAACACTGTCTGTGTACACTCATTCTAATGCTACGCAGAACATACACACAGATAATTTGCCGATAAGAATTTTATACACAGTAATTGATATATTTAGTGTCTGAATTTTGTGTTGACTTCATGGGGATTTGGACACTGTATGTAATAGAATGTTGCAGAGCTTAAAACAGTCATAGCTCCAGATTTAGTGTTTGCTGTCAATCCACACCAGCTTCAGGCTCAGGTAGGGGGCGTAGCCCAAGGTTTGAAGGCAGAATGGTGCAGAGGAAGTGATTTGTATGAATGCTCTAGTCCCAAATTGTTTATATATTTAAGTTTTTTTTTTTTACATGTGTTTCACAGCTGTTTCACATATTTGAGATGCTAAACTGCTGGCTTTGAGCTCCTTGATAAATTTGTAGCAATAATGCTACTTAACATTAAAGAAAAAAGCTTTTTGTCATTGAACATGGTTGATTCTAGCTTATGTTTACAGTAAAAATGTATTTAAAAATTATAATTTTTGTCCAATCTGTTGCTTTAATGTGTAATTGGAAGCTTCCTTTCTACCAAAGGTTCAGGATCTCACCCCGACTTCATGCATCTCTCCTGTGAATCTGCCCAGCAACTTCACTCCTGCTGTTGCAGCCTCTCCACTCCGACAGGTATGTTCACCCCTTTTATCTTCTTTCTCTATCTCTGTCTCTGTTTGTCTTAGTGTCAGTTTTGTGTCTCTCTACACACAAGTAACACAAGTAAGGAAAAAACAGTTGATGCCCATACTATTGAAAAGGAATTAACAGCTTGTGACCAATCAGAGTCAAGCATTCAGCAACACTATCATATAAAAGCTTGGTGTAATCAATCTAAGACTGTTTTATTCATCAAAATACAGATACTTGTATCATCATTATATGAAATTAATATCTTCCTTAGCTTCTCACAGTAGTTGCAGGCTGACC
This sequence comes from Doras micropoeus, assembly GCA_028566355.1. NCBI lineage: Eukaryota > Metazoa > Chordata > Actinopteri > Siluriformes > Doradidae > Doras > Doras micropoeus. The sequence goes on along the minus strand of JAOUQY010000042.1, from coordinate 1,723,050 downwards.
AGTGTCATAATTATAGATCACAACAGCAGCTGTTTATTTTTGTTTTGCCTTATGAATATGTGGGAGGCACAGGGCTTGATGACAAGATGTGACCTCTACAAAGGTGCCATTAATTCCTTCCATTAAAGCTTGGCAAGGACTGAGGGAATAAGTGTTGGAGAACTTAAAACAGCACTGACATTCAGACTGATTTACTCTGCTCAAATTACTGTACAGACATGTACAAATCCGTACTGCTGTGGTCCAGCTAAACACATCACGCAATATAGAATACAGCTTTCCAAGAATCCTGTTTAACCTCATCACATTAGAAATCTTGATTGTGATTTCTAATTTATCAAAAAAGTGTTTTTCCATTATTCATTATGACAGTTCCATAGCTAGATCTCTCCCGCTTCCCTGGCTGTTTGTGTCCAGCTGTGTTGACTAGATCATCTTTACAAAAGTGACAGATTAAGTGATTGTTTTATGAGGAAATAATACAAATTCCCTGGATTCCTGCACTTAAGCAGGGTCAGGGCTCTCAATTTTAAACTTGAGTAAATCAGACAGTGTGGTGTCTTACACAAACTGCAAATCTCCTCTGCTTTTAGGCTTTCCTATGGCAGCCAACATAATTTTATAGCTTTACCTCTGACTGCTTCAAAGCGCTGACACTGTAGACTCTTTCCATAAACATTAAATAAACATGCCCTTACAGAAAACTTCAGCGTAGCAACAATTACACACATTTTTCAGTTTGTTCATGTGAAGCATGCTCTATACAAGTGCCTGTGTAAACTGTTACTATAGAAATTATAGTGACTTATTACAACAATCACATTAATATACACCTTGAGCCAAAACACCTGGTCATCAGTAGTTAACAAGAATTCAATAGAAATGTGGTATAAAAAACAATCAATTCTGTTCACATTCGTTGTGTATTAATTTATATATTCTTGAAAATATCTTTAGACTTCAGCTACTCAGAAAGTCCAGGAGGTGACCTGTTGGCTGGAGCAGGCCTATCAGGAGCTGCTAGAGGGATGGGAGTCCACCGAGGGCGAGAGCTACAACGAGAGATACCATGTAAGAACTGATGAGAATAAATTAACAGTTATTCAAATGACACATACTCTGAGAAGGTTTCGTGATATTGTTGATGCTTATCTTCTTCATTGTAATCAACCAACTGATATTTATTTACATTTAGTGAGGATAGCAAAGACAATGTTTCAACAACAATAATAATAATGCTAATGACGTTTATACAGTAATTAATGAATGTCATAGTTAAAGTACTGAGCATATTTTTAATATGAATAGTTGATGTCTTCTGCATTGTTGAATCAATCAAGGGTTACAACAAATACTGTCTTGTCTTGAGTAGTTTATTGCTCTTTATAGTCAATTATTTTTTGTAGACAATTTTATTTATTATTTTTTTATTCAAATTTTTTTATGCACAGAACTATACTTTTTATACTTATTATGTTTATTTATACGTATATACATTTATATCTATATAAAAAGTCTAACATTCCTTTTTCCAGGTGTTCCAGACTTTTGTGGTGTCCTTTAATGAGCAGCGCCGGCCTGTGATGCCATTGTTGGCGATGATGAAGAGGACAGTGAAGCTGAGCGAGGAACAGCGAGCTCTCCGACATGTCTGGGATTCCCTGGCTGAAAAGGTCAGAGTTCACAGCATCATTGTGTTAAGTGAAGAACCCCAAAGAGCCGTGCTTTAAAGTGTGTTGGTGAATTATGTCTTTGAATGATTAAAGAGAACATCAAACGCTTTGTTTGTTGGTTATAGCTGCGTGAGTATAAGACAGAGCTAGATCTGAGTCTGCCCACTCCTCTGGACATGGTGGGCCGCTGGTTACTGAGGGCTGAGGAGGCCTTGGCAGATGGTGGTGATGATCATCAGGACCATGCACAAGCTGCTCAGGAGGCGCGTGAGAAACACAAGCTGTTTAAGGTGTGCCTTATAACTCAGAAGCTGTAGTAATTATTTGAAATTTATTATAGTCAGATGAAGTAGGTCTGTAATTACAGAGGTGATTTCCTCATACAGGTTCTTAGTTTCACCATAATTCATCAAATTATGTATGTGATTCATTTAGATGAATAGTCTATGGAGTTAAAAACTGTATTTTGTCAATCAGTTTTAAAAAATAATGAAAGAAATGATCATGCACGTTCATTACCATGCATTTGGGCATGGGTTTGTGTTCAGTCATGTGTAGAGGAGATGCCTCGTCACATGAAGACGTTCCAGATGTTCCAGAATACTGATGAGTATGGAGAAATGGTGGTTCCTACTGACAAACTGGAGGAGATAAAAAGAAGGTCAGTGAATCTAAATCTAAAATCTTCCTTGTGATAATTTGTGATTTTTGACAGATTTTAGTAGCTGTTGTACGGCAGTGTTATTGAATTCTGGATTCAGATTGGTCAGGAGGTGTTGATAGTCTATAACAGCAACTCTGACACTAGTACAGCTGCAAATCTTGAGTAAATATTAACACACTTATTGTATTAGATAATCATTTCTATAGTAATATCTCATTCACAGGGACTTAACATAAAAAACACTGTGTAAAAAACACGGTGTAGTTGTTGAAATTGTGAAGTTGTCAGTGCTTTGTAAGAGTCAGAGGTAAAGCTGTAGTGAGGCTGTTGAGGGAGTCATTGCTACATAAGTGTGAACTTTCTTAGGTTTTGTCAGAACTAATGTTTGAATCCTATCGGTGTGTGTGTGTGTGTGTGTGTGTGTGTGTGTGTGTGTGTGTGTGTTTACATGTGTATTAGGTTCACTACTGTGCGTGTCAGTGCTAAGTATCATGGCATTAGACTGGATTACCAGGAGCACAGACACACTTTGCTAGATCTGCTAGCTCAGCTTACCCTCAAGCTACGCACTTGGAAAAGAGGCTACATTTCCCAGGAGGCCATGCAGGTCCTGATGAAGGACTGGAATGTAAGTGGAGATGTGAGAGAATATAATAAGTTAAGAAAAACTTCAAATCTATAACAGCATATTCACTGCAGTTTGTAAAATTAATGTTGTCTGCTTAGTTGTGAAGGGAATTAAAGGGTGTGTTTGGTCTTGTAGGAGACCGTCAACAAGCAGGGACTGCCTTCTATGCTGGAAGGAACTCTATGCAAGCTCAGACACATTGCTAACAAATATACCAGCAAGTCTGCTTTAGGTGAGTGAGTGTTTTCTGGCCAAATAAACCCAAATAATAAAAGCCTAAACCTTCAAGATGAAAGTAGTTATGCTGTATATACGATGTTTAATTACAGGCTTAAATCGCTAAGTGTGCAATTGTTTAATAATCGCTTATCTCTCCTCTTTTTCAGCGGGTGACTCAAACCGTGTAAGTAATCAGATGAAAAATATGGAGGCGGATACGGCAGCAATACTTGAGGAGGTGAAGATGGTGAAGGGCACCATAGTGCGCACACTGACAGCATGGGACTCCTACTGCGACACATACAGCTCACTACATGCCTGGCTGGAACAAGGAACTCAGCTGAACAGACATGGACAGCGAGCTGAAGTATGCATCTACTTATAGCTACTTTTGGTGTGTGTAAAAATGCTATTGTGTTTCATCTTATTATGTATTATTAATATGGACGTGATTACATGACCTCTTACTGTAGGTTACAGTAGAGATGATGTCCGAGTGGAGCTCTCGCAGGGAGCATCTGAACGAAGTTGGAAACTACTTGATGGATGTCACAGATCCACAGACTAGCCACTCAGTATCTGATGATCTCTGCAAGATTAATCTGATGTGGGCTGACTTTGTCAGAAGGACCCAGTTTGTGAGTCACTTTTCAAACATCCCACATTTCACATAACTTAGCCAGGCTATTTAAAATAATGATGATAATGAAGATGTTTAATATCCTGGTCCCTGTCCTAGGAACTTGTTGAAGAGCAGAGTCTAACTCCGCTGACTCCTCAGACTGTCCAGGGTTTGATTAAAGAGGCCACACAACTTCTGAAAGAACCAGTAGATGTGTTATCAGGGTCACTTCAAACATACAGAAAGAGACTGCAGGTATAATTAATCATCCATAGTAATATTCCCATCTTTTATCATCTATAATTATGCAATGGTTATGTAGTTGCCTCTCAATGTTTGTCATTTGTTGTTGTTGATATATTGATCCAAAACTTTTTCTGATATTTTTAGTTCATGATGAAGAAAATACAGGATGTTGATCTGGATTCTCTCGCTCCATCACTTGAGTGCTCAGCTGAAACTATAAACAAACTCAAGCATGCAATTCCAGAGGTGATAACAGCATGGCATATTTTAAACAATCACACACCAACAGCAAATCTTTTTTATTTCTTATCTTTTTTTTTTATATAAAAATCCTAAGGATTTTAAAATCTTTGTGATAGCATGTTTGCATTCACATTTATATGACCAGGTACTGCAGACACTCTGTGAGGCCATGCAAGTGTGTGAAGAGTTGCAGCAAAGTGTGTCGGGTCTGGAGGGTCGTCTGGCTGAACTTATACACTGGGAGACTGATGTCAGGGAGTTTTTTGAGCTCCTAAAGGAAAAATCACACAAACACCAAAGGGGGCAGGACTCCAGGACACGGGTACTTCACACTTTGTGTTTTTTTTGTTTCACAGATATCAGTGCTGCTTTTTTTTGGAAACTAAATAAATAAACTGTATATCTTGTATAATCTCTATATGCTTTTTCTGTTCCTCCCATGTAGTTACTGATTTCTAGAGGTCTGCAGCTAGAAGGCCAGGTGGTGATGGAGGAGCAGGACTTGCAGGAGATGGTGATGTCGCATCAGAAGAACTCACCTCTACAGTACCTCATTGCCTCTGCCGTGCAGGACAGAGTCCGTGCCACTGTTGCACAATCACAGGTCTTTTTTCCCTTTTTATTATTTTGGATTTAGTTCATTGGACTTTTACTTTTACATCCAATTCACATATCTCACTTCTAAAATGTCATGTCATAACTGATTATAAGTTATAAAATACATCATTGTTCATGTTTGTTTTTCTGTAGGAAGCTGTTGGGATGCTCAGCTCCTTGGGTGCTCGTAGAGACAGAAGCCCTACAGGACATCAGCCTCCACAAAAGGTTTTTGTCCAGGAACAAGAGGTTTCAAAGCCCCAAACACAAACTGAGCCAGTGCCTATGATTGTTGTGCAGGAATACCAAGAGGAGAAGAGTCACATCCAAGCAGTAGCAAAACAATTAAGGAAAGAATCAGTGGAAGACCCCTCACATCTAGACAATGAACATCCACAGATTCTGACTGAAGTCAAGCCACAGGGTGACTTGGTAGGTGATGTGGCACTGGGGGAGCCAAAGAGACAGAGAAGAGGGGATACCAAAGAAACTATGGAATCTCAGCCTCATCATCTGGATACAAAACAAACACTAGAGCAAATTCAGCAAGCACCCACAAGGCAACAACCTCTAACTGTGCAACAGGAACCAAACAAACCACAGATGCAATTCAACACTCAGCAACAGTCTCAGAGTCAGCAGCAGCAGGTGCAAATACCAAAACAAGGTTCAAGCCAACATCAAACCTTATTCCAACAGTCGGTTAAAGTAAGAAAGTCTCAGAAACGTGCAGAGAATAGGCCTTGGCTACAACAGAATGCCCAAGCAAATGTTTTGGCCTCCCAACAAGTTAATAAACTAAGTTCAGAAGTACTGCCCCAGCCCAAGGTTATTGCTGTGTCTCATCCTCCAATATCTACATCAGACCCAGGCCAGGCACAAGCCAATGTGGCATGTATCCAACAACAGCAACCTATTGTGATTACTAGTGTTGCATCTCAAGCTCAGATTTCTACAACAGACACAAACCAACCTCAAGCCAAGAGGGCTACACAGACACAAGCCAAAGTGACTCAAGCCCAGGAACAACAGCCTGTGACACTCATTGCCAACACTGCATCTCAGCCTATGGTATCTGCTATAGGCCCAATCCAGTCTGAACCCAAGAGTGCTATACAGACACAATTCCAGTTGACTCAAGTACAGCAACAGCAACCTGTTATGCAAATCAAAGTGGGTCAGGCCCACCAAGTGACACAAACCAAAGTGGGTCAAGTCCAACAACAGCAGCCTGTAACACAAGCTAAATTGTGCCAAGTACACCAACAACCCCCTGTCTCCCAAAAAGAACCTCAGGCTTTGACTATCCAAGAACATCCACAAACATTCACAGCCACCACGTTTACTCAGCCAACAACAAAGCAATCAGAGATGCAACCACCAGCCATCACTCAAATGCAACAACCACTCAATTCTCAACCTCCAATTATGTCTCAAATGTACCAATATCTACCTTCCATGGGGAATGAAAGTCAAACCATGGCACATCCCCCAACAGCAATCCAACCTCAAATAATAACATTGGGGCAGCCACACCCATTTGCACCCCAGTCTCCAACTCAGCAAGCAGTACCTCCCAATCAATATCAGCCCAAAAGTACAAGTCCTATCCAACCACGAATAATCACGATGCCTCAAAGTCAACCACAATATAAAACACCTCAGTCCCCACCTCAAGTTATGAGCATGGGTCAAACTCACGACAGCATTCAGCTAAGACCACAACCCCACTTCCAGCAGTCTCAGTGGAGACCAATCATTCCTGACATAATGTCACAGAGTTACCATGAGGCCCCCCACCAAAGTTTCATGTCATCCCATATGTCACCCCAGGCACAATTTCAGAGCCAGAGCCATTCACAGGCACAAGGTGTCTCCCAAATTCATGCCCAGCCTCAGCAGTGGGTGCCATTAAGAGGAAGCCTGATAACACATACTTACCCCAGTGTTCAGGGTTCAGGTAATGTGCAGCCTTATCTTCAGTCTCAGGGTTACCCCAGTCCTCAGCCACAGAGTCAGCAACAGGGCCAATTTAGATCTGAACCAACAGTGCCGCCTTATTCACAAATAACTCCTCAAAGCCCAGTTATGTCATTTGTACCACCACAGCAATGGCACCCAAACAGACAATCTGACATGGTGAGACACAGCTACCCAAGGATTCAGTCTGATTATCAACAAGCCCAACATCAAGTCACTCCAAAACCACAGAGCCCTCCTCAGCAATGGCCTGTGCTTCCAGAGGCACAGTCCCAAGTTCAGGTTATGAAAACAGGTCCTCAACCAATGGCCCCCACACCTTTGGTCCAACTACCATCCCATGCCCCTGTAAGACCTCAAGGTCCTGCTCCACAGCAACCCCAAACTCAACAGCAGAAGTGGCCACAAAACAGGACTGAGGTTTCATTTCAAGTACAGATTCAGAGTCAAGATTTGCAATCCCAGCCTCAGCTCCCAGCTTTGCAAAAGCCACAGTCGTCAGAGTGGGAGCAGTCCCATCAGCAGTCAATTGCTCAGGTGAAACCTCCAGCACTGGCTTCAGTAAGACCCCAAGGTCCTGCTCAACAGCAACCCCATACTCAACAGCAGCAGTTGCCACTATACAGGGCTGAGGCTCCATTGCAAGGTCAGGTTCAGAGCCAAAATCTTCAGCCACAGCCTCAGCTCCAAGTTTTAAAAAGGCCACAGTCACCAGAGCAGAAGCAACCCCAACAGCAGACAATTGCTCAAGTCAATAATCCAGCCTTGGCTCCTGTAAGACCTCAAGGTCCTGCTCCACAGCAACCCCAGACTCAACAGAAGCAATTACCACAAAAGAGGGCTGAAGCTTCAATTCAAGTTCAGATTCAGAGCAAAACTCTTCAGACACAGCCTCAGGTACAAGTATTACAAATGCCACACCAACCCCAACAGCACTCATTTGGGTCAAATATCCAGCTCAGGCCAGGCTCCTCTCCAGGCCTATTCGGATAATTGCCTGGTGTGTAAATAAATCATCTGCACTGTAACCATACTGCACAGCAGTGGGAACAGCACATTTTAATGATCAAGAACCAACTCTTTTTTACTCTAGTCTCTCTCAAGTCTTTTACTCTAACTGCATGGCCTGTTTCTGTAAATTGAAAAAGTTTTGATATTGAAATATTTGGGGTATGATATTAAATACTGGACAATAATCAAATATGGAGTGCTGTGATGAAGTGAAGTGACTGTTACCAAAACAATGTTGATTATTTTCCAATGACTGGTTTCCAATAACATCCCAAATTGATGTATTCCACTTAGGACCCTGGAGACCCACTGCCAGCCAGAATATAATTGAATTATTTTTGTAGCATGTCAAGAATGTTGCTTGCTAAAGAAGTTCTTCTTCAGATGACTTTAAGTTCTTTGTTTATACCACCACACCTCCAGGCCTGCTTCTCTACTGAGGGCAGTCTAGTTCTGGCTGAACAGCAGCTGGAGGCCCTAAACCAGCTGTGTGAGACGTTGACTCCAGAAGATGCTAACAGGCTGCCACAGAAAACACAGCGTCAGTCCAGTGGCGATCGGGATACGACGCCAACAGACTCTGGGTGAGAAAGGAAATATTTATTTATCTTATATACAAACAGAACAGAGAATTTTTTTCCTCTTTCATATTAGCAGTAGTATTCAGATTTGTTTGCTTTAGTGAAAATGGCTGGATTGTGTGCATCAACCATGGCTTTTTCACATGTATTTTTTTGCATTTTTCTCTACTGACATTATGTTCTCTCCTACTATATGTTAGTGTGCTTTTAGAGCATACAAAGGAGACATCACCACAGAAAACTGCCCTTCCAGAGACACCTGTAGAGATCACTACAGAGGTATGTGTGAAGAGATAACAATGCTGGATGCTGTGTAAGTACATGATGTGTTTGCAGTGTTTGGTCTTTATATAGTAGTGTTTGTTGTAGTGTTTGGTTTTTATATTTTGTTTGCTAACTCCCATGTTATACCACAGCATGGCTGAATGGCCCAAAGTGTATTTCATACTTAATATAGAAACATGCTTGTGTTGTAGTCTTCCGCTGTCACAGCTCAAAGGCCAAAAACTGTGGAGAAGAAAGAGATACTAAAGCAGATAAGCATGGAGGAGGAGAGGTAGATCTTAGTGAAATCTTTGACATATTCTTTGAAGTAAATTAGCTGTTCTTGGTATTATTTGTCAGTTTTTGATTATTGTTGAATCAGTACATTTACATTAGTAGTGGTGGATTGTGTACACTGTATATTGCTGTATGAACCTGTTAATATCTGTGTTATCTAAAATATCTAATTAATGCATCATTGACAATGTGTAAAAATGATCGTTTACACATTTCTGTTTTTATACAGGTACAGAAGTTCCAGGTTTGCCCTGCAAGCTCAGCTCAATAGGAACGAACAGAGCATACTGGGAGATCGCCCCTCAGGGTCAGCCACAGCCACAGACCTGCAAAAGAGGCTTCGAGAGCTAAAGGTAGAGTCAGTATTCACCGAGGTCTTCAAGTGGTGAGCCTAGGGTTTCAGTAACTTGAATTTTGTTATTCATGAGCTTTTAGCAAATCCTCTGTTCCAGTTTGGAGTAGCCAGTCACATACATTGATTTAGCTAATTAGGCATGGGTAGATAGGTTTGTACCCTGTCTGTTTTTAAACTAACACTAGTAAAAATGTTGGTTTTCAAAATGACCAGTAAATCAAGGGTTTGAAAAAGCGCGATCATGTGTTTTAACCAGCTAGATGGCAGATGCACACATGAAAATAATTACATAAAAACTATTTGCTTGTGTCTAATGTATTTAATTGTAAGCTTTGTATGAAAGCACACAGAGAAATGTGTGTTTTGATGTTTCAGGCTTTGCAGGATGAGACGGAGTCTTTATGGTCAGAGTACGAGGCACAGTGCTTACAGTGTTCTCAGGTCAACGAGAGAGCAGTGGAGCAGGATCGAGCTGAGCTGACAGCCAAGTGGAGGGAGCAGAGTGTGCAGCTACAGAGGAGGTGCACACAAAATATTTCAGTGCATATATTTCTGCTTGTAGTCACAGAAAAACTACCATGGAGACTAGTGCTATTGTATAATCTTTATGGATCTTTAGTACGCAGAGTATATGTATATACAGTATATAGTCATACTTATTTCTGGCAATGATATATAAAATATACATTATTTTATCACACAGAAACAAACAAAGGATTATGTTTAAATTTCAGACTCCTGTTTCCTGACTTTTTCTGGAGTAGGTTGTAGTCTAATCAGAAATACTGTGTATTTGGTCTACAAATTTTATTTGTCTGTTTTGTTTTTTTCACTTGGCTAACTGTCAGATATAGCCATAACATTAAAACCAAAAGAGCTCTGACCCTTCAAGGTATGGACTCCGCAATATCTCTGAAGGTGTGCTGTGGTATCTGGCACCAAGATGTTAGTAGCAGATCTTTTGAGCCCTGTAAGTTGCAAGCTGGGGCCTCCATGGATGGCACTTTTTGTCCAGCACATCCCACTGATACTCAGTTGGATTGAGATCTTGGGAATTTGGAGGCCAAGTCAACACTTTTAACTCTTTGTCATGTTCCTTAACACTAGCATGGCCAGAATTTCTAGATTCGGAGGACATCACCCCTCTTTCTTGCCAACAATTAGTGGGCCATCAGCCAACTTTTATTATGTAAATTAATGAGAGAGGACCATTGAGTTGCTGCTAGTAACATCGCTCTCTCAGTGTTGTGCATATTTTTTCACAAGAGTGAATGCCACTCACGTATTATGACAGTTTTACACGGTCTTATGGGCATGACGTGCTCATAAACATATAAACACTCTTATGTGGGAGAGAGACACGTTTTGGTGGTCAGAAGATTTTATTGTGTACCATAGCCATGAGCTCTGTCCTATTTTTAAAGAGTACATGTGAAACTGTCATATTGAAAATCTAAATTATTTCAGTCTTAAAATCACAAGTTTTGCCTCCAGCACAGTGTTTTTCAGCTTGCATCATGTGCTGAAGTGTTGTGTTTGTGTGTGTGTGGATGATCTGTGCTTTGTTTCTGACTCAGGGTCGATTCTCTTGGCTCAGCTCTGGAGCTTATGGATTCCATCGAGCACCATGTTGCAGAGATTTCTGAACATCTTAATAAGTTTATTAAGGAACCCAGAGATGTTAAAGGATACACACTGATCAATGCAAACATCCTGAAAGATGTTAAGGTAAGAAATGTAAAGATAGTTAAGGGGCATTTAAGAAAAGCTCTAATCACAAGCCTTTTAGTGAATAATTGGAGGTTGCTGGTGGATTTAGTGTTGTGATCTACTAAGAATGTTGTGTAATTGTGTTCTTCACAGGACTTGGATGAGAGTATCCAAATGCAGATGGACCACCTCACTCGTTTTGACTCAGAACCGAGCCACTTGGACCTACATGACCGCTCTCCGCTCACCCAGCTGGTGCTGAAGCACAGATCCAGCCTGGATCATCTCCGGCAACAAGTGCGCAAGAGTGAGGCAGCAGCTCGTGCCCTAGACCGCTTTCTCGTATCACTGCGCACTTTGGATCAGGATGTCTTGTTTGTGCAGAGCACCCCTTGTGCTGATGTGACTGCACTGCAAGACAACAGGTCCAAGTTAGCTCTGATCAGGAAGGGAGCAGCAAGCCTGAGTGATAAAGCACCCCAATTGGACCAGCTCCTTGGTGGAGCCCATATGGAGGTGACACAAGAGGGAAGATGTGTGACCTGTCTGGATATGGTGGCATTCCTGGTACGGAAAGTCGAGGATGCTGACGACAAGCTCATTATCCGGCAAAATGAGCTTCAGAAAGAACAGCAGAGCAAGGGACTCGGGATGAGAAAGAAGACTCTGCTGGCAGAGCTGAGGAAGGTGCAGGGAGTGGCAGAAAAGCAGGGGCTAAAAGAACATACCATGCCGGCTGTGCAGCACAGGTAAGGACTGTTCGATTGTTCGAGCTCATTTAAAAAAAGGTAATATATGCAGGCTGTTTATGAAGACGGCTGTGGTTTTATCAATCTAAGCATGTGCCACATGTGTGTTTTGTGTATATGGTAGGATTCGTGCCTTGTCAGATCTGGAGACACAGATAAACTCACTGCGTCCAGAGTACGAGAATATCAGAGAAACTGCTTCAAAGCTTTCTACAGACACAGAGTTATGTGATGAGATTGAGTCCGTTTGGGAGGAGACAGAGAAGGCTGTTGCTGAAAGGTGACACAAATGACATGGTGACAAGGAAAGAGTCAACAGCTAGCATGAATTCTGTTTGCATTTTAGATAACGGCAACAATTTAGGAGTTTCTATAACAGCACAACAAGTAGCTTGGGGTAATATAAAAAAAAATATTCCTTAAACTCTTGGAGGAAGGAGGAGAGAGGTAGAAAAAGGTTTATTTAGGCTTCTGAGATGTGCAGGGTGAAGCTGAAGATCCACTGACAGATGGTGCATGTTGATGTATGTGTGACAGGCAAGAGCAGTGCAGCACTCTAATGGAACTGCTGAAGAAGTTTCAGAGCTGTCGCGCTTTTCTTGTCAACATTCTCCAGAGGGCGGAGCAAACCATCAGCGAGCAGGCATCGTACATGAGTAAAGACAGTCTCCAACGCCTCATAGCCAGGGTGGGTCAGGCTTTTCAGAGAAACTGCAAAATACATTCATAACACAATCAAAAATCAAAGTATAAATCAGTCAAAAAAAACCCTGAAACAATCCTCATATAAATGGGTATGTGAACAATTAATTAAGACTAATAATGGAATTGAATATGGAATATAATTATTTGCTTATATCAGGTATGTGGGATAAAGGAGGACCTGAATGGCCTCGGACCTAAGATCGAGGAGTTCAGGGCTGTGTGCAGGCAGCTGCAGTCTCAACTAAAGAAACTCCCAGACTGCTCAGAAACCCCATTTGAAGCTGAGGCAGATGCTCTGGTGGACTCCTGGCTGGATGTAAGTGGGGTTTAACACAAGTTATTCTTTACAATTCTCTCTCTCTCTCTCTCTCTCATATGTGTTTGTGT